>JACYFI010000264.1:0-11437 GCA_020975735.1 Ophiocordyceps xuefengensis
TGATTAGTACTATTATTGAATACTATGAAAATTATTTGAGAGATTATAATCTAGTTTTATTACTACCTAGCTTATAAGGTACTATTATTTTGAGCAGGTGGGAGCCCTACGTAAGGCTTTTAAATTTTTTTTCCATAGTAGGAGTTTTATCTAGAATATTTAATATTGGCCACCTATACAGGTACAGTTAAATAAAAAAAAGATTAATTAACAATTTTTGTACAAAATGTATTATCCTTGGAAACTTTTAGATTTTTGGCTCTACGTACTGGCTGGAGTCCTAGACCGATGGAACACTGCATTTCAAGTGGTGAATCTGCATCTTGATTATTTCTTTGCTTGCTTTCAGGCTGGCTGAAGCAGGCAGCAAGCGGCGCTGCTCTGCACAAAAATAGCGAGCCTCAAGTTTATGTGCGAAAAAAAATATTTTTAGCTTAAGCCTTGAAAGCTAATAAAAAAATAAAGCATAGAAGCACTCCTCAACCCTTAGTAAGCTAGTGCTGCGTTTAGTCACCACAAAGGGGAGGTCGTCGCTGTGCTCTTCGGAGGTTATAAGGATACGCCTATTTTTATTAAGAGCGCAGAAGCCCAGCACCTAAACTCCTATAATTGATCTTTAATATATAGTGGATATTTTACACATAGGTATATATTAGGTGCTTAATTTTGGTAGACGGTGGATACGCCTATGCAGCGGGTTCTAATTTTGCTTTGCTTAGCAAATAACAAATGAGCCAGCCTTTATTAAGAATTAGCCAAGCTCGATATATAATTTTATGTATTTCCACATACTGCATACTTTTAGGGGAGTATCCTCTATTTATAATAGGTTCTATAATTAATTAAAATTATATTATTATAAAATATACCCAATATATTATATAATAAAGAAGGTATTAATAATAATAAAATGCAAATTAATTATAGGCAGGTAAACAGGTTCATCCAGAAGGATTTCAACTGTCGATCTAATTTCACTAGGAAAAAGGAGGCCCGGCATCCTAAATAAATTTACAAAAACAATATTGAGCTTTTTAATACTAAGTTAAACTAAGAGCAATAACCTCTTCACATAAGAACTACAGTTAAAATGGTCTTTGTTTACAATATTATTGTAGATGGGTAGTTATCCTATATACAAATAAAATCAGCATGTATAAAATGAAATAATAAATTATTAAATAAATCGATTTCATTTTAAAATAACCACCTAGAGATAGAAATCTTATAAATATACCAATTATCACAATACTAAGCGATTCGGGCAAAAAAGAAGAAAACCGAATTAACAGGCCTGCCTGGGCGTCATAAACTCCGCTTATATTAATTCCGCTTGGTGTGATTCTTATTTTTTGTTGGTTCGCTTATTGGTGCAAACAGATTTGTGTTACGAAGCAGTGGGCCTACTACAATTAGCCCATAAATTCTAGGTTAAATAGGTTAAACAATCTTGATATAAGCTTATAAATTTAAAGAGCTTTGCCACGCCATCTTATTGATAACCCTAGGATTATTAAAATGTTTAGCCTTAATTCTACATAGTTTTTAAATTTTATATTAAAGTAGGCCATCTAGTTAAATTACGTACACCAAAAAGGTATTTATCTTTGCCTTTACTCAATCTTAGCCTTGGCCGTCTATCGGCGGCCTTTTGCTAATAGGATTTTACTTACGGGTATACTAATTTAATTAGTAACATTTAGGTATGTTTAACCTAAATATTTGTGAGCCAATCTAAGCGACCTAAAAATTATAAAAAAGTATCTAAATTTACCATTTTGATCATATAATTAGCTTTTCTTAGCTCAGTTAAATATTGTGGCTAAGTTTTTCCTTAGTTATGTAAAACTGATAAATAACTTAAACTTATGTAGAACCATCTTTGCATAAAAGCTTTTGTGCGTGGTGCGTGCGTGGGCTAGCCAGCATTGAATTATCTTATATTTTTAAGTCGTCATTAAAGTCCTTTATATAAAAAGTTTTCCATACTGGTAATATACTTTGTACGTTTCACATGTATTTGATCAAATAAATAAATTCCTCCTTTTTAACCTTTTAATAGACCTGGTGTATTTTATAGATATCTTTTATGTAAAAATCTAAGATTTAAAATCAACTTTGGAGGTTTATAATATTAGTAGGACAAAGGGTTTAAAGAGGTGGTATGTTATATAACATGCCTAACCAGGTAGTAAATGAGACCTTCCGAGCAGAAAAGTAACTCTATTTACAATTTACTACCGTTATAAAGGAGGATTATTATTCACTATTAGCTTAAAATAAATAAGAAAAAATCGAACTATATCTCTTTTAGTTGGTTTAATTCTATTATAATATTTTTTATAAATTAATACATTATTTAATAGCCTTGCGCCTTCCCTACACGAACCTTAGATACTTACCTAAAGATGCTTAGCTAATTTTACAATTTTGGTGATGTTTTCCCTAGCACAAGCTATCTATGGAGGAAAAGTAAACAATGCAAATATATAGTTTTCTAATTAATTTTATCATTTAAATGTTCAATAAGATAAAAATCTTTTTGCACCAACCTATTGTATTGTTTACAATTTATAGTTATTAATAAATTACCTCCCTTTGCCTTTTTAAATACTTATTTTTATATGAGACCTTGGATACAAAGTTTCATATAAATTTTTTTAAATATTTACAATGGCAAAGTACTGACTTTAATTTTTCCCCAGGGTATAATTTTAAAAGGCTCAATGGCTGCTATGTTAAATGATAGAAACCTTTAGTATAGGTGTTTTTTATGCTGTATTTTTTGCTCGGCTACTCTCGGTCACCACGCAGAAAAAAAAATTCAGTAGTATGCGACGAAGTACAAAAATATATTTTAGGTCTTATAGCTCCCGGCTCGATTTTAATAAGAATAAGGCTTGTAAGTAGATATATTAGATTAACGTATTTAAATCTTAATACTCTCATTATAAGCTGGATTTATACTTTTGTTTTAATATTATAAATAAACTGATAAACCATTAAGTTCCTCGAAGATTTAACTTTAAAGTTACTTGCCTTGCTGATTTTTCTTAAGATCAAGACATTCCAAGAAATTTGTGATCTTTTATGAGGACCAAATTTAGAGTAGGCCGGCCAGCAAATCGAAGGGAGCTTTGTTAGGTTTTCTCTACAGAATCCATGAAAGAATTATTATTAGTATAAAAATAAAAGGTAAAGCTATCATACTATTTTTGAAACCCGTACGTTTATTTTTAAATTGAAACTATTGTTATGTATATATTATTGAATTAAAAAGTACTTAAACTTAAAACTAATTCAATAGACTAATTTCAATTGGGCTGTTACTTCTTAAAGACCTAAGAAAGGCAAAATTGTTACTATTAGCACTCATCCCGCAATAATATACCATAAAGGATAGCTAAAGATGAAACACCAGCGCATAAATAGTATCCTAAATTCCATTATCAACTAAAGATAATCCAAGCCCATTATGGTGAACAGAGAACTAATAAAGCAATTTAATGTTACTACTGGACCTAAAAAAGAAATAAATTAAATTAGCTTGTGTAGGTGGCAACATACTCTTTAAAATTAATTTTAAAGATCTGCTGAATGCCTGTAATAACCTAAATACTGATTCTTCTTTTTATCCATTAATATGTTAGAGCTACTAACCTCGCCGCGACAATAACCTAAGAAAGTTTCTAAGACTTTCTCCCTAAATATAGTAAATGATTAACCGCCAACTATCTCTCATTTAATGGGTTAAAATTTATAACCCTGTACTTTTTTTCAAGTGGGTTCTAGAATACAATCTATAAAGCATTAAGGCACAAGGGTGGCTAAGCGAAGGGCTACGCCTCTAACACCCTTCACCATTTTCGTCGTAACCTTGCAACTTACCTAACTAGGGCACTTGCTGGGATCTGCCTATTTCCTTTCTGCATCTATTGTGATTTTGACTTTATCCTCGAGTCATTACCTAGCCATGTATTGTACCTAGATACTTTAAGTTAAAAATCTCTTTCAGGGGTCTCCGAGATTGATGATTTTAGCAAAAGGTTCAACTTTCTGCTGAAGGCCGATTAAGTTATCTTCACCCTTACTTTAAAAGCTTTTATGTTGCGTTGCCTGAAAAAATCTAATTCCGCTTATTATCTTTTCTTTAATTAGCGTAAATGCGTTGCCCCTTAAAGGATTTCTAATTGTTTTAGACTGACTTTATAATTCTTTAGTGCTTCATTATTTAAGCATAATAGGGGTTATTTATTAGTTAGTATATATTAATTTATAATTCAACTTTTTTTATAAACATTATTTAAACGGCTGTGCTTCGCCGGGCATTATAATAATTTTTCTTTTTTTAGCGCAGCGACAAGGGCTACGTTTGGTTAATTCATGGTGCTAAAAATTCTATACTAATTTTCCACCTTTTATATTAGCTAGCCTCAATATCCAAGCCTTTATTTAATATAGATCAGTAAACTACATTAAAAATAGTAGCCACTTGGTATTGTCTCTAGTAAAATGGGATCGTGCAACTAACTAAAAGGGTTGAATCATTATAAAATTCATTAGCCTAACAATTATTAAATTTTCTAATGACATATAATTTCCTTAATTTGCTGTTTTTCTAAAAATAGTCTAATTCATAACTAATTATCAATTAACCCCTTAATACCTCTTTAATTCAATTTTCTAGGGTTGCTTATTATACTTCTGTGCTTTATTTAGAATGTAGCTATTGACCTCTAGATTTGTAATATATTTTTAACTATAGTAACCATATCTTATATGTGTTATTATATTATCCTTTTTTAGCTATAGTACGGCTCCTAATTGCTAACCCTTAGCACCGCTTACTAATATTTCTAAATTTTCAAAAGTATTGCCTAATTTATTACAAGGTTAAAAACAAGTAATATTTCAGATAAGGAGTCGGCAAGATCTATGTATTTAGAATAAGCATTGTAGAAGTTTCTCTAGCTTACACCTAAGTAATTAGATAACTTCGTTAATACTACTGGACTTGTCATACAAACTGAGAACTTAGTTGTCCAATTAAACTATTCGCTGAGAAATAATATTAAGTACCTTTTAGAGGCAACCGTTAACAAAATTTGATGTCTAGTTGTCTAAGTTTAAGGATTGTCATAAAAATATCATTAAATTTGAATATGATTAGATTAAATTTTTAAATATAGATTGAATAAGGGTAACGGTGTTTTTGGCTGCAAAAGCGAAAGAATTTGATATCTTTCTTTCTGCATATTAGGAATTGCAAAATTCGTCAACACACGAAAAATTCGAATTTTATCTTCAACCATAGGTTTTGTTACTTTTTTTGGTAAAAACAGAATCTGAAGCATGAAAATCCTGACGTTCAAAAATTGAACATTAAGATGTTTTAACATCCGAGGTCTCGAGCCCGAAAGGCCTCAGAAATCTTTAGCTCAACCTTTTCTTGCTCCTTCTGAATCACCGCACAAAAATATGGTTATTCTTTTTTTAAAGTAAACATTATATATACCACTTTTACCCTCCTCCCCTTCAACACCTTAAAAATACTGTTATAAGAGCAGTTTAAAGACATAAAAAATCTTTTACATACCATTTATCTACCAATTTACTTTAAAAGGGTTAGCGTTGCGCAACAAAGGGGGCTTTTTATATAAAAGCTTAAAAGCTTTATTATACACTAGAGGCATAATGTAAAAATATTAAAAAAGGTTCTAATATTTGACCATGCATTAGGAAACGCACTAATCCTTTCTTTGCAACTAGCCTAGTCTTTTTTTTCAGCTACCCAGTTCATAGCTACTAACCAGATAAAACGGCAACCGTTAACACTAATTTTTCCCGAAATAATTTGAAAATGAATCATGCTAGTAGGTAAATTCATTTTTGTGATTGGTGCGAGAGCAAAGTTATTTTTTATATAAAGTTACATAATACATTCGCCCCTGATTAAATAATAAATATAGGAGCGACACTCTGTGTGAGGGGCTCATCAAAAAAAAGATATAGGCTCTTGCATTTTTTCCTTCTTCGCACATACATAGTAGCAAACTAAAAAGCAGTATAAGAAAGTACATTGTAAGCTATAATTTATACGTTAGGTTGGAACAATTAATAAACTTAGATTAATATCTAGAGCCAGAGTTGGCATACTATCTGTGCTGAAATAGGTAGCGTGCAACCCCGCAAAATAGCCCAAAATATTTAAAATAAGTGACCTTATTTATTATTTAGTCAGCGCAGCCTTGCATCGCAATAACAAATACTAGGGAGTACGGAGCTAGCCGCTAATAGAAAGCAGTATTTTCCTCAGCTTTGCTACACTAGCACAAGGGGGCGCTAGCCTCCATTCTCTAAGAAATCGAAAACTAGATCGTAATTTTAGAAGTTATTAACTCATGTCCCATTGACCCTAATTGAGGATAAAAAATTCTTCTATCCTAAACAAGCAATATGTCTAACTTGTTATTCCATTACAAGAGCAGATTACTAAATTCAAACTTTAGTAAAAGCTTTGCTAACTTGCGTCTTTTGTTGTTTCCATAGAAACAGGACCGATATATCAAAGCTAAGTCCTATATTTTTTTTAACTTTGATTAAAGGCTAAACTGACAAATGCGTGAGGGTTTAGGTGGGCTTTGTTTAATCCTCATTCTAACTGACAGATAACATCTGTTTAAGTTAGCTGTGAGTATATCGATTATAGAAAACCCTGGGTATCAAGGATTTCACTCAGCTACTTTACCTTCTCTAACTTGGTTGGTAAACATTTGTTAAGAATATGCAAGGGGCCTCCTGTAGACTTTACAAACTAAGATCCTACAACTACTAATTAAATTTTCATCTTGAAAATGATCGGTAGCTCCTATTCCTTCTAGGATACCTTTTGCCATAGCATTTTAAATTCTTATCTAAATAACCGATCTTGTGCATGTACTCATGCAGAAGATATGAAATAGGCGTGGTGCCCCTTTTTTTTCTACAATTTAGATAAAAGTTCATTTTCATCTATTGACTTATTAAGTTTTTGTACTAATATGATTTTTAATAGTATAGCTGTCTAAAGAAAATCTTTTACATAGTACTACACTCCCTTTAGGCCCTTATTTAAAATAAAGGCCTGCCTATCACTAATTGGTGGTAAAACAATAACCGCATTTTTTTAGATTAGCATAAAGATTTATTTCAGGACTTAATTTTACTGTACATAAGGAATTATTCAAAACTTTTCTATCGTCTTAATTCATATGTGAATAAAAATTCCTTAGAATTTTTCCCTTATTAAACATGTGGGTTTTGGCCAATTGTTCCTTTAGATTTATTTTTTTCCGTCTAAATTAGCAGGACTATTTGGAAGGAAAATTTTTTTTTTATTTTTTCGCTATCTGCGAAGCCTAATTTTTCATTACATTTAAAATAAAGAAAAAAAACTCTTAAGTCTGATTCTTTAGTATTTACATAATAAGGTTTACATTTACACGGGAATTTCAGATATAGTCATCTTGCTCTTTTGAGAGTCTTTAAAACCCAGATAACTAGATCCTGCGCACGGTTTAAAAATTTATACAGGGTTTATGTAATTTAATATAATTTTGTTATTTACAGATAATATTTTTGCTTTATTAGTGCTTACCCTATTACCCATAACCATATTAAAATAATAAGCTTGCTGGTCAACCAAGGAATAGTGTATGAAGCTGCCGCCCCATACTTTTCACAAATAGAATTAGAATATATAACTATTTCGGCTAAACAAAAAGGAAAAAGATATTAAAGTGCTATTTACGCATAAGATCCAATCCGGTTACCCTACCTATTCCCTGTTAACCGCTATTTATTTATAAGATAAATTACCACCCTATATTGTTATATCGGGGGCTTCGCTCACATAGTTTCTCACTTAAAAAGGTAATTGTATATAGAGATCGGGTTTTTCAAATTAACTAAGTCCAATTTGTACATGAAACAATAAATGGTGTTAGTTTAACAGTAATTAAATTATATTATTTTACTGTGTTTTTTGCATATTTTTCTGCTATGCCTTACAAGCCAACGAAAAATTAAAGCTCTTACAAACAATCGTATCATTATTTTTGGATCTGTCCGGAGTCGAAAAGCTATTTAGGTTTGTTGTTAGTAAATTGGTGCAAGGCCAGGATATTGTTAGGAATATTTTTTTTGTGCGCAAGCTTCCTCTCTTTATGGAGTGCACATACTATAACGTCATAATTTTATAATTTTATAAGCTACAATGATAATAAGGGTGAAAAAAGGTAAAAAAGATGATTTAATCATATCACTATATTATGCTACGACTATTTCTTTAACTTTTAAGTTACCACACGTATAGTCTCGAAGGGATCCTAAAATTAAAAACATGAGTTTGTGCCCATATTATTGTAGGTTTCTTCCTGCTAATTGTCTATTTTATTAACTGCCTACTTTATATAGGGTTCTCGAGCTATAGTATGTGTTTTGTTAAAATTTCATATCAACTATGAAAAAAAAGGGCCTACTGTGGACTAAAAAGTGGTGAAGGGAGAAAATAGGTAAGATTAAACCTAGAAAACAAAAAGAGTTCAAAAATGCTGTGTTTTAGTAAGATAAGATCATAATATAGACCCTAACAATTTTAGGATTTTAAGGAAATATCAACCCTGAACATTGCAACATACGGGCTCCCTAATTACCTTATAAAACCTAGCTGGGAAGGCAAAGTTATTATATTTTAAATGTACCGTTTTAAATTATAATTTATTCAAAATTAATTCTTTTTTGAGTTCTGCGCTATCCATTCTGTCAGGTCATAACATAATTAACGCAACGCCCTAAACGGTGTCTAAGTGGGATATGGCTGCGGCTTCTATCAATTTCTCCTTAGATAATTTTCTGTACATACTCCCCTGGTATGTTTTCTGAAAGTAAAGGAGGGATAACACACCCGTAAGATTTTTTCTTGGTTTTTATACTTTTTTTGCTTAATTTTCGCTTCGTATTATGGGAATTTATTATATATTTCCCCAGGGTTATAATATATAATTTGTGCTTCTGAAGATTTATATCACTTTTTATTGCATTAGCCATGTATGTTGTAACAACCTCCCAGAATAGCCAAGAATTAAGTTAGTTTATTAAAACTGGAGTTATTATAACTATAGTTTTTACATAAAAACAATACATTTGAGATCAACCTCTACCCCAAAGACCATACTCAACATCTCATTTTAATATGAACTCTTTAGGGTATTATTGATGACCTATTACAAAGGGAAGAAATATACTAAGTACCGTTGAAGAATAAATTAATTAGCAAACACTAACTTTTAAACCCCAGGATATAGGGTACCTTTCACGTAACCCTTTACAGGGTCCGGGAACCCCTTTACCAACTACCCTTCCTATTCTCTCACGTCCAAATAACTTTAAAAAAGTTAGCCGGCGACAAGCTAGGAGATTACCCCACCGATCTATGGACTAATTGTCTTGAATAAAGTATCAACCTTTTGACTGTCACAGATAGGCCGCCCGTTTACACTGAACCGGCTCTAATAGATTACCATAAAAACTTTTTTAAGATTATTTTAGAGGTTCATTTTAATAGGGTGTAGCTCTTAAAAAAAAAAAATATATTTTTTTTTGCGCTGCATAACCCACCCGGAAAGTAAGTCCCCCCCTTATTTTTTTTCTAATCCACGCGTGTCCTATCCATATTCCAGGATAAGGTTAACTTACTTATTTTTTAGAGCTTAAAGGCTTGTTTTTGATTAAGTTATCTTTTTATTTATCTAAGTTAAAATTAGACTTTTATTACCTTCATTTAATCTTTTAAAAAGATTATTTTACGATTCATCGGCCGGAAAAAATTTTCTTCTACCTTTTTTTTTAAAGATTTATTATGCTGGTTGTATTAAATTTTTGTTTCCTGATTCTTGTAAGCTTAGGTAGTTTCCAAACCTTTACTTATCTAATTGTCTTTCAAAGATAAATCGTTGATCTTTTTTCTATAATTATTATTTGTGTTGTATGTTTCCTATAAGGCTAAACTGGTTTTGGTTGCGTAGGTCAGTAACAATCAAATTTAAATGCATTAGGTACTGAAATTTATCAGGTTGTAGTTTTAGTAATTTGTTTTTCATCTCCTGAAGCTTTTTTTTTATCTATTAGAAGTCTTGGTGTCAAAAAAGGCATTCTTAGTATTTTTAGGTTTTTGTCGAGAGGGGGTTATTTATTTGAAAAACCTCTCTTTATAGTTAATTCATATTTTTTAAACTCTTTATCTAGTCATATCAATAACCGTCAACTTTTAAATGTAATTTAATAATTCCATTAGGGTAAAAAAAAAAAGAATAACCAGTAATAGTTTAAATATATAAATAACCCTGAGCCCAAATAATAAAGATATTAAAGGAATAATTATATTTACAAGTGATTTTCTTGAGATACCTTTTTTTTATAAATCATGATTATAATAATTAACAGATAAAATAGCGATAGGTCCAAACCAAATTTGATATAGATAATATAAATAATAAGCTATCATGAACATAGTTCGAATAAGTATAAAATCACTACTAGATATAATAAACATTAAAGGATTTATTTGTAAATTCTTTTATTACTTGGGATTCCCTGCTAGCACGAGAGGGGTGCTTCAACTAAGGGTGGCTTCGCGAGGATATGAAAAATCGCGGCCAGCACATTATAATATAATAATCTTATAAAATTCCTTTGTCCTACGGAGGCGAAGTGATAAGCCCGTGAAAATTCATTTTTTGTTACATCATTTTTCCTATGCGTTGCAGAGGTCCAGCAAGCTTTGCGCCTTAACAAGAAAAAATTATCAGCAGCGAATAATTTATACTTTAGAATTGTGAAAATCTATATTTTAAGTGGCCAGTTTGGCAAGGCGAGCTAGATAACATGAGCTTTAGCAATCTTAACACAAAAAACATAGCAACAGTTCGATAAATTAATACTACTGGATTTCTTAAAATTAATAGGCAAGCCCCGCTTTATTGGACTATCTTTCATTTAAGGCTCGCAGGGTGAAACACGCAAATTTTACGCATAAAAGGAAACTTTCTGTTCATAAAGAGAATCTCTGTATTGGAATGACATTTTAACAAAAAATCTGAGTAAAATTTTTTATATTCCCATAGTATCAAAATTTGATTATTATCCAGAACGGATATATAAAAACATATTTTTTCATTAAAACTAACTTCTATTAAACTTATATCAGAGTTATATCTATTTACCATAAATACCCATAACAAAATGTCGATGGCTTTTACTGATTGAAATTTAAGAAGTTATATATTTGGAGTTTTTACTATTTTTGTGTATTTAAGGGTGTCACTAGGGTTATTAATCAATAACGATAATTTAGATGTTAAATTTATTATGCTTAAACTTGTTATAGATTACATTCAAT
>JACYFI010000311.1:0-10444 GCA_020975735.1 Ophiocordyceps xuefengensis
TTAGGTTGTAAGTAATATTAACGCTAGATTGTAACTTAATTTCTAAAATTTTAAAAAACAATGTAGATTAGCTAAACATTAATCTCTAGAGTACAGTAGATGGGCGGAAGGTCTAAAATTAATAAGCTTATATCCAAGTATTGTTACTAATTTAAACTAGAATTAGTGGGCTTAAATTTGTAGTATGGCCACTTGCTTCGTAACACCAATCGTTCTCACAATAAATGAAACAAAAAAATTAAAGGATCAACACGGGGATCTGATTATTGGGGATTTTAATGACCCCGAACACGCGGCTGTTTTATTCGTTTTCTTCTTTTTCAGCCGGAAGAGTAGCTAGTATTGTATTAATGTGTATACTTTTATAGTATTTTATTCTTAAAGAGTGTTATTTAATAAAATCCGATTTTATTTTATCATATTTGGATTCATTAAAAAATTTTTACATGCATATTTTTATTTGATTATAGGATGAACTACATCTAGAGAATATTTTTAAAACAAGAACAAATTTTCTAACTAGCTTCTAATTAGAAGGGTTATTGTCTAATGTTTAACTTTAGGATAAAAAAGCTGCAATTATTGGTTTTGGTATTTATTTAGATCCCGGGCCTCTTTTCCTTAGAAAATGATATTCGACCCAGTTATGTCCTTCTTTTGAACTGTCTTATGCTATACTTATTTCAATTTAATATTATTGTAATAACCTTCTTTATTATATGTTGTAGGGGTATATGTTTATAAAAATAAATTTATTTTAATTAACAAGTTCTTTGAAATAAGTAATATCCGCTTAAAAGTAATCAAGGATTGAAATGAATAAAAATTATATATGAACTTTGCTAAATCTAGTAAGGGCTGGGCTCATTTTGTTTATTGCTTAGCAATAGCCAAAATTAGAACCCCCCGAGCGTAGCTAGCCACCGTCTTACTAAAATATTTTAAACCATAGAAATATACCTAGTTGGTAAAGAATATCCGACTAAATATTTTTAAGAAAGAAAATTCATTTTAGGATTTAGGGATGCTGGCCTCTGCTTCCTTAATAAAAATAAGCGTTATTCCCTTTCACCCTCAGAGGTACAGGCACGCCTCCCCTGTTGGCGGTGAACCCTAAAACGCAAGCACTTATAAGGCGTTGAGAGTGTTCAGTGTTATTTGTCTTATGCTTTTGCAAGGCCTTGGCTAGAAAAAATGTTTTTTTCGCACTAAATCTTTGGAGCTGCTATTTTGTGCGCAGCCGCCGCTGCTTCTGCTTCGCCTAGCCTGAAGCAAGAAGAAACATCAAGATGCAATGTTTCTCCTGAAATGGATTGTCCAATTGGGTCTAGGCTAGCAAGGAACGGCCTAAAGCTCAAGAATACTAAAATGTTCAAGATAATATCAATTGACAATGTTTTATCCTTTTTTTACTTAACTGTACTCTGTTATGGTGGCAATTATAATATCTAGTATAACTCCTACTAGGGAACAAAAAATTTAAAAGCTTTCGTAGCCTCCACGTACTCAAAAATAAAATAGTACTTATAACTCAAGTGTAATAAACTTTGAAATTTATCTTCCAATTTTTATCATAGTATTTTAATAATAGTACTAATCAATTCAATTATGTACCAAGAACATTATAATATTCACATCTTGATATTATTTAGGTCTAGCATGGTATAACGAGTATACTGTATGTTATTAACTACAAAATAATACCTGTAGCGTATTATCCCAATGAGTTCCTATTAAAAGAAAACAAAAAACTATTTGTAATATGCTTATTGTTTAGAAACGTTTTATAGCCGTTAATCTTTGAACATTAGAAATAATGTTATTTCTTATTATTCTTTTTCGAAAGTAATTTTTACCTACTTAGTTTACATTAGTTATAGGGTTATTGGTCTGGATAATTAAAATAAGTTGCTTAGTTACTTATGTTATTTTATATCAATTATGAGGCTGCACTGTGTTCTTATTATTTTTCTAATATTAAAATATTCTACTACTAATTGGAATACTGATTTTGGTCTATATTATTAAAGTTAAAGAGTTTAGAAAGTACAAACACAAAATTTCATATTTTATTTGTAGGGATATTTAATTAGGTTTTGCTTGTAAAAACTTCCGGGTTTTGGGTTTGAAATAATTGACCACACTAAAAGCACACGTGTGGCAGTCACCCTTGGAGGTTCAGTTCATTGTTTTAGCCGGGATTGGACCCCTTAATTAATCTAATGGTATATTTCAGACTAATTTTTACCCTATCCTTTCCTAAAGTTCAAATCAGATTATACTTTTATTATTATGCTTATAGGGACCCATTAACTGTTCTTTAGTGCCCTAGTTTTGTTACTATTAGAACTACCAGTTTTAAACAGTTAATTTGCGCATTCTTCGAGTTGGGCTCATCTTCATTATACTTAATGGAGTGCTTTTAGTAAACACTATTCAAGTGGACTAGAAGGGTTCTATTATATAGGATTTAGACACCGATTTGTAATCAACTGGTTGCTTTTTTGTTTCGCAGGGGGAGTTATATACCGAATAGAACTGGACCTAGATCTATATACTCTCTACAGAGGTTTAGATCTAAATTTATGCCTATAATTGTCCTTATTGTTTTTTTATCATTTATGTTTAGGAATGTGTGGACACCTTTAACTTGTCAATTTCATAGGGGAGGGTTACTTTAATTGATTAATCCGGGTATTTACTGAAAGATTACCAGATAATGGGATTCTTGGCTTGTTAACATCCTATTGTTAATTATCACAGCCTATTGCAATTTATAATGTTAATCCGTAATCTTTCGTTGGTTCATTTTACTAGATTTCTGCTAGAACAACTCGGTTATCTGATGTAAATAAAAAGAGAATTTTATAATAATTTGGATTTCTTCCTTGTTGTACAGATATAGGTATATACCTGGGTAGATATTTGGCTGTAATTACATACTTCTGGTTCTAATATGCTTTATAGTCTATACTCTCCTCCTTATTGTAATATAAACATTAGTATCTCTAAAGGGTATAGTGATTGTAAAAATCACCGTATAAAACGATGGAAATATCTTTCCTTTGTATTCACAGAGCCAAACCACAAAAATATAATACCTTTTCATGAATAACAATAAAAAGTTTAATGTAAAAAAGAACTTAATTGACAGCAACTAACCCCCTAAAATTCCTTTCGCTTTCTTAAATTTTTTACTCTTTAGGCCCTACTATAATGTTTATTATGTAACTACTTAGTTTATGCCCATAGTGGGACATTGGTCATTGTGGAATAACCCCTTTCGTGTTTTCGGTGGTTTTGGTGTGGCGTGCCTCATTATCTAAATTTTGGTAAAGGGAATAATTCAAAGACAGGGTGCGTCTGTTGAAAGCCATCTTATAAAATAAAAGGATAACAAGTGGGGTTTATATAATCCATAACATAGAAAAAGAGTAGTCAAATGAATGGAACCAATCATCTTACATTCCACCTTTCACAGGTACATCATCTACAACTATTCACTCCTTGAACCTTTATACCGACAATTACCGAATCCTTACGCAAACAAAGGGGGAAATCCTCTTTGAGACCCTACGCACAACCATTAACCAGTCTCAAGGTCAAAACCCTTCTATAACATACCCCTAAAGCCTGTAGGTTTAATTAACTTACCCCTAGAGACTAACTCTTGTGATATTAGTTTATTTTTCCACGATCAGTTATGAATTTCATAATAATTACTTGAATTAAAATGAGATAATCGATTTGTTAATATTTACGTATATTATGAGAAATATAATTAATCAGAGTTTTCGTGTACTCGTAAAGGCTTTGGTGGCGCAACTCTTAATAGTTGAGCATCCACAAAATTTATTGTTACACTAAAGTGCTGTCCAACTCCACAAATATATACTTTGTACTACAACTGAGGTTGACTACCGGCCTCATAGTACTGAATAAAGTAAAAGGGGAAGGGTTTTATAAGTTTGATAGGGTCTTTGCAAGCCGACACGTTCTGTTAGTTAATTAGTTAGTGATTAAAAATAAAATTCCTAGAGATACTTCTTTGAATTGAGTTGAGCATATTTCAAACTCAGAGGAAGATTTGATTCCTGTAAGAAGATGTTAGTCCGAGATACACAATTGAATTGTTTTTTAGTGCTTGTGCTGATTAAGCATACCTTATGTATTTTTACTTTTTTATTCTGCTGCTGTTAGGTGGGGTACATAAATACATGCCACTCCTAGGGATATGGATACTACTATTTTACCTGCAAACTATCCCTTATTTTAGAGCTTGTCGTCAAAGCGTCCACTATCTAATTCCTTGTCTTACACCCGATGACTATCTGTCACCACTGCTGCGTAAACAAAAACGCAAGTGGGTTACAGAATTTGCCAAAGGATAAGGAGCCTACAAAGTCTGGCCCCTCTTAGTAGTATAAACTACTTTATAAAAACAAGAACGATATTAAACTAACCTCAAAAATGGTTTATTTATTATAGATGTATATGCTTTAAGAATTTTGTTTTACGATTAGAACATAAAATAACGTTTTCTATATAACCAATTTATTCCTTAAATATTGCCACAATTAACACCCTTTTTTTGTATTATGATGGGAATGAAAATAGTTATTTGCTTGCTGTAATTTAGTATTTCGGTCTAACAACTAATCCTAAATTATATCACTACAAAGAATAGTTTCGTCTTATAATTTCGACGTATGTTTATAATAAAATTTATAACATATAAATATACATTGTAATAGTAATAAATCTATAAGTAAAATAGTGCCTATTTAAAGACATATTAGAGTAGTAATAATCTCTTATTGTTTTCCTACATTATTTACCAAGGAATAATAGTCCCTAGATCAATTTTGAGTCAAGAGATATATTAATTTAGAAAGTTTAGGTGGTAACCTTACAATGTTCTTAACAAATAAAGGATTTTTACTTAATAACGGGGGATTTAATAATATTAATCTTAAAGCTTAGTTGCAACTAACTCAATAATAAATTAGATTAGTAAAATTGGATCTAATAGCCTCCAAAGATCTTATCTAAACCATTACACAGAGTATAGTTAACAAACAAAAAATGCTAGAAATGGAGCAAATTTACTTGTCCCTTTGCATATATACCTTTATTTGGTAATTTGATTAATTGAATAAATATATTTTAAAGCGGAATGGCTGACCTTCCAAGTTTTGCATCTAACAGTCATTTTGCTTTTAACAATTTGCTGTCTGTTTTGACAACTAGTTATTAGGGGCAACAATTATTTTAGGGTTTCCAAAAAACAGGTTTAAAAGTTCTTTTCGTTACTGTCCGGCAGGGTTGCCCTTAAGGTCTTTTTACCTTTTGATAAGTTACTATTGAAATTCCGATCATGTTAATCTTGCAAGGATGTAGTTTACCCTGTTAAGGCATTAGGAGCTAACATTAGTAGGCAGGACACATGTTAATTCGAGTATTTTAAGGGTTTTATGTTTACATACTAATTTGTTACTTCAGGTCATGATTTTTTTTATTGGTTAAGGGTTTATACCATTCTTTTTTAATAGCTTTTCTCGGTTAAGAAATGAAAGAATGCCTCTAATCCAGTCAAGTTTTTACGTAGTATTGACAAGTCTTACATTAAAAGGACGATAGACTTCATTAATTGACTCGAACTAAAAAAATTATACAACATTTTTATACCTACTTGTACTATATTAATAAATATTTTTTACTTTTATAGTTCCTCCTAGAGGTATTTTGATTAAAACAAGATGGAGCGATTATGGGCTATTAGTCTTTACTCGAAATGTCTGCATTTTTTAATAAATGATTTTAGTTTCTAAGAAAATTTTATTTTGTAGAAACATGTAGTATAATATTTTCAGATGTTTTTATTCCCGACGTTCTTTCTTAAATGTTATTTTAAGAATTCCTTATTTTATTTTTGGATAAGCTATAGTGAATTTAAAATGTATAATATTCATAATATTAGCATCATTATTATTTACTTTCTTTTCTTAACACTCTTATCTTGTTTTATAGATTTGGTGGAGGGATAATTAATAGGTGTATTTCTTAAATAAGACTTAAGAATTATTAAATTCTTTATTTAGCTTACTTTTCTAATTAATGGAAATTTCTTAAAAAGTTATTTAAAATTTGACTTTTGATTTATTAGGATTTTTAGTATTACTAGTTCTATACAGGAATTTAGGGGCTTGGAATTAAAACTAAGGGCCTTGTATTTAGTAATCAGTTTTTTATTATTTAATCTATATTATATTAACATTTTAATTTTTTAGAATAATATTTTATTAAAGGGATGCTAAAAAGGAAGTTTAAGTTGTAAATTTTGGATACATATCTCGAATTAGTATGGAGACTTGAGTTTATTGTCATTATTAGTGAATACCCTATCAGGATGTAAATATAATTTAAAGTAAAAATAGATGATGTACTTATCAAAACGAATCTCGTCTCATCCTAATAAACCAGTGTGTTTAAATTTGGTGTGGGGAATGGAGGGTAATTAATCTTAATAGGGGTGTTGCAAATATATACTAATCCTTGAAGATAACCAAATTAAGAGGGAAATGAAAAATATAAATTTATGGAAAGGTTAGAGAAGAAAAAGTTAAGCGAGAGAAATATAAACGTAGCAATATACCAGTACACGAAATTTTTGATAAAAATTTGGGGACACCAACTTTTACTTGAAACAAAGGAAGAAGAATTTTTTTCTATTGATAGACTCAAAGGGTACCACCTACCTTTTATTAGGGTATAACAATTTTAACAGTAAAAATTTCTGGCCGTGGAACAGCGAGGATTTCGGTGGATGGGGATGTTTGTAAAAAAGCGGCTAACATTAAATGACTGTTAAAGCTAGTGATTGGAAAAGGGTTTAAGAACTTTAAAAAAAATTACAAGATTCTTTAAGTAGAAAAAATAAATTAAAATAACTTAAACCTTTAATTTTACAATCTTAAAATTACTTTTACCTACTAAGATACACCATTAAAAATTTGCTGGTGATTTTTTTTTATGAGAGTAAATTTACCCGAAAAGCAAAGGTTTGCTTAAAAACTAAGTTCAATACATGTGAGAGTGAGTAAAAAAGAGAAAAGAAGGGTAAATTATTATAACATAAAAATTATATCTCTATAAGGTAATAATAAATTATAGAAACAAAGGTGGTAGAAGTTAGTGCTTTGTGCACTCATGGGTGCAATAGGCTGTTGGCTGAGGTTTTGCTGCAATATTTGCAGCAAGGCTAAAACCAGCTTCTAATTCTATGAGGCCCGCTTATGATTAGTATAATATTTCATGTTAGCTCGAGAGGGTAAGAGCTTTATATGGTTATAAGGCGAACAATCGTGGGTAATTTTTCTATTAGTATGTATTTATAAATAGAACATTTATATAATTATCACTTCTGCCTATAATTAAATCTTGAACTGTAAGTGATGTAATTAGAACATTCATTTCATTAAAAGAAGATTTTTAATAATTGCAAAGATTACATCCAGAAAAATAATCGTTGAGTTGCTGATAGCTTTGAATTGAATGCTGTTTAAGAGTGCTTGACACATGGTCTAATCGTCTTGTAATTCTAATCATTAAGTTAAGCTACAATACTAAAAGGTTTTAATTAAAAAGTGGTGTCAGGTGAGTATAAAGATATTATTGCCCGGCCTTAAAGAGAAGGTCATAAAGTCTTCATACAATAAATAAGGGGTACAGTTCCGAGCTTTAAGGAGGTGATTAAATGCTCTGCGGATAGGTAGTATTTATAAAGTGATGACCTTAACGAAGCCACAAAACTCATTCGGAGTCGAATGATACAAAGGTTTATCCGCCACATTGGGGTCTTGAAAAAAAAAACGCCGAATGCAAATTAGCAACGTTAGGTGAGATTTTGTTAAAATGGGCTAACGGGCTGAACACTGGCAACTTGGAGAACGTTAGACAAAGGTCCTATTTTGATCAGGTCCTAAAAGGATGAATCTCTAGGATTATATTTAAAAGAGTTGAATAAAAGCTTTGTTGTATAATATATGAAATGACGTATGTATATTGTGTCTCGACTAATACGTGCCTAGCAGTCGCGGATAAATACGTAAGGGTGACTAAGTAATAATTCATCTTAATTTGGGGGTTTTAGGGTAACCTAGACGGTCGATTATAGCTTATATTAATGTTACGTATCGATAGGAGTTTTAATATGAGGGGGAGTTGTACTTAGGAGGAAGAGAGATATTCGTTCTAAACCAAAAAGGGGACATCGGGTAAAAGGCCGAAGGCTCCCCTTTAGTAAAAACGACGGTTGAGGACGAAAGGCACGAAAGAACAACTGGATTTAGATACCCAAGTAGTCATTTGCAGAAATGATGAATCGCCATAATTAATGAACAATTTAGTAACTAATTTGTCGTATAAGAATTAATCTATTGTAAATATCATTTTGGTCTTAAATGAAAGTGCAGAGCTTTCCACTCCAAAGAGTATTTGTGGCCAACCGCAGGAACTGAAACACTTAGACCGTTTTCTGACAAACAGTAGGGCAAGTATTTGATTTAATTAGTAATCGCTTCAAAAAAGCGTTACCACAATTTCTTATAAATTACATAAATTACAGGAGTTGCGACGGCTGTTTTCAGTTTAAGTTGTGAAACTATGGTTTTTCCGATGGAATCTAACGAAATCCCTGGCTTTTATTTTAGATGCGTGGCTAATATAAAAAATATTTTATAGATAAGATGTTCGCCTACATACGATAAGGCCATTGAATACCCCTGGATCTATGATATGAAAAAGGGGACAAAGACAAGTCATCGAGCCTTTTATGACTTGTGGGCTATAGAACGGTCCACCATATACCCTCTTCTTGAGCTAGGTCTCAAGCTTGCATCGGATTAAACTATCAAATTCCCGGGGGACACTTAAAGCTTTATCTGTTAACAATCCATTATAACGAATAGTTATTGATGCGGCTGAAGTAATTAACTCAGTATGGGCTAAAAGTAGAAGAATCGATTGAAAGAGAAATACGTATAGCGGATCTAAAACGTAATTACAGGTTTAAATGCCCGCAAGCCCATAAACAAAAACTTGTAATTGTAAAGGAGCAACGGAGTAGACGGTAGTTAACTAATAACTTTAATTATTAAGGTTGTAATCGTAAATGGGTTTTCGAAAGAAATTTACGAAATCAAAAGCCCCCTTCTAAATACTCCTAGTTAAATTTAAATCAGAACGTTATATATTCAACTAATTGCGGTAATCCAAGTTTTAGAAAATACTAACCTAAACCACCCCCTGGTTTAAACATGGGTTTTCTTGGATGCGAGGGATCTTTTCCCTTTAATTTGAGAAAAAAAATAGGAGACTTACATATTGTGAGCTAGATTAGTATTAGGTTTACACAAGAAGATTTAGAAACTTTAATGGATTCAAACATATTTCAAAGGGAAAAGAGTACTATAAGTAAGCCTGGTAAGATAAGGCTTCAAAATATGTAGTAAATTATAGTCAATATGACTTTAACGGTGATACC
This sequence comes from Ophiocordyceps xuefengensis, assembly GCA_020975735.1. Taxonomy (NCBI): domain Eukaryota; kingdom Fungi; phylum Ascomycota; class Sordariomycetes; order Hypocreales; family Ophiocordycipitaceae; genus Ophiocordyceps; species Ophiocordyceps xuefengensis. Next base: position 9,545 of record JACYFI010000311.1, read on the forward strand.
ACATTCCAGATACTATCCTTTAATTAAGTCAATAATATGCGGGACTACCTTTTTCGTTAGGAAAGCCGTGTTTTAATCAGAATAGAACAACATTAACAAGAGAAGATTCGCATGAAATTTTATCAATAAAAGCTTTCTCATGAATTAAAGGTTTATCTGTTGAAAATTAAGAGAGCTTTCCGAATTTTAACTGAAGTATCTAGATCCCTTAGTTGTCAGACTTCATCGATACCAGACTCAAAATGAATTTCTGGGTTTACATCCGGGTGAAGGTTGTTTTATGGTGAAAATTTTAGCAAATTCCCTGCGTCAAATTAGGATTTGAAAGTGACAATTAATATTCGAATCCTAACCTAAATAAATATGGATGAGCCTTTAATGCAGTGTATACTGCCTTATTCGGCGTGTTAAATGGAGTGAAGGATTGGTACTAAAAATTGTCGTATTTTGTAAGAAAAATTCTCCTAATTTTATGAATAAATATACTTTTTTTAATAATCATAGGTAGTAGTTAAAATTACAAAAGGATTACTTAGATTGATCGTATAAAGCAGCCCAGAAAATAGTTCTAAAGTTAAGGGGTCATTTATCTCGTCAAAGGGTTAGAAAGGAACTAAAAGATTAAAAGCAGGATGAAATCCGGTAATAAAGAGTCTATTATAAGGTAGGTTGCTGTGAAATAAATTATTAATATATAGTCTGATAAAGTTTGAAAAGCCCATGAGCAAAGAGGATGGCAAAAATGTGAATTTAAGGCTTAAGCTCAAAAAAGGATAAAATTTTTAGAAGATTGTCTCTTGAATTATCGACTAATGATAATACATTACGTAAGTATCGGTGAATCACCCATCTCAACGGTAATGAACCTGGGATTGGTACCTAACATCTCGTCACATGCTA
>JACYFI010000312.1:0-14638 GCA_020975735.1 Ophiocordyceps xuefengensis
ATTTAATTAGTTTTATAATTACAGTTTATTATTTGATATAAGTCTATAGAGGTATTTTTCTATTTATGGTTTAAAAATACTAGGGAACTGAACACTAAGGAAGTAAAGAAAAATATTAGAACGTTTCTGATTGCCAAGGTTCTATAAAGGAAACTTGCAAACAGTGTATAGCTCCTTAGATGCATGAGTATCAAGAAAGTTAACAAAATACATAGAACATTATTTTGCCTTATAGGTCGAATTGTAAACCTTAGTTATACCTTAAATCTACTTTAGGTAGGTACTCAAAATAATTATATGAACTATGAACCATAGCTAAACCACCTACAATTTTATTAGGTAATAGATCCTTAATTATAGCATGAAAACGTATAAATATTCATCCCTGGCACTCTATAGGCAGCAGGTGTTTGCCATAGGCCATTAGCTCCAATTTTATATAGTATCACTGTATCCTCCACACATTTTGGCATAAAGAATAGCAAGAAAACTTAAAAAAAAATAAAGAGAATATAGTAATTAAAATCTTTAAAATAAGGAGTGAGGACGAAAGGCTATTCTATCAATAGTAACCAGTTACCCCTATAAGGATCTAGCTCCAGCCGAAATACGTGCAAGTAATAAATTATTAGTACTAATGCTGCTAATACAAAAGGTAATCAAGTTTAACAGACCGGAGAATCTGTTTAAAGTTGCCTTTATTTTACATGGAGAAACCTCCTCCAATGCAATTATAATGGACATATAAAATTTTTAAGTTTATTGAGGTTTATATCTCTTCCAAGTTATATTTAGGGACTATGTCGTTATATGTTTAGCTCCGCGCTTTAGTTGCTGAAACAACCGATTCACCCCTGGCTTGCAGCAGCCGCACTTCAAATTTTTAAGGCGTATCGTGCTAAGCTTATATTGTTGGTAACAACTCACTTTATTGTCGTGAACGTTCTTAATCTATTTACTGGACTGCTTGGCAGTAAAAGTACCAATTAAGTCGCTACAAATAATTTTTAATTAAGGGAGATCTATTATAAATGTCTTTGTATGTTTCCCCCTTTGCTCTAAAAAATAATCTTATCTTTAAAGGAGGTTTCCCGTATTACAGTTTAGGATATTTCTAATTGTTTAACGAATGCTATTTTGTAGATTTTTTAATATTTTAGTGTTAATGCAATGAACTTTACCCTATCAAAAGGATGTAAACCCATTAAAGATAAAGAAATTTATAACAAGTTTGTATATCAGATTTCGAACTTACTCGTAAAAATTGATGGTTAGTTATAGTAGTATCTTATGTTCTCTATTTAAGATTTAATACTAATTCAAAATGCTTTCAAATAATGTATTGATCATTTCTTTTGTTTTAATTAAAACAGCCATCCATTAATTAAATTGTTTAAGCAAAAAATGGAACCTTCCGAGCATGTAAAGAGTCCCTATTATGCAATTAAGAAGAATGTATCAATGTGTTAATCATATGAACTATATAGGGAAGTTTAAACCCTCTTTAATACTTAATCTTTAGATGGTTATTTTCAGTTATGTTTTGAATATTTTAATTTTTAATACATGCATAGCTACATTACATTGATTTCTCTAGTTGCGTTAAAGGAAAATAATTCTCATTGTTCTATGAATTAGTAAAGGGAAAAAATACTTCATGGGCTAAATTCAGTATCTATTTTATAATCAACTAGTTACAATGTTGGGCTTGTTCACATCCTTATTAATATTTATAACCAACCTAGGTTTAAAACAGAATGAGTATACTTCTAAAGTAGAAATATCATCTTCTAATGGTAAAGATATCAGTACAATTTTATAGTTATTATTCCCTTTTTAGTTGTCCTAGTGTATTTTGTACTATAACCTATCACCATCTTTAAGCCTACTAAAAAAGCTAAAAAGACGAGGTAAGTTAAATAAAATCTTTTTGTATCAAATGTTTTTTCTTGTCTTGTTAAAGGCGTTTTTGATTGACTCGGCCTATGGTAGGAGATACTGATAATAAAATTATCATAAGAATAGGGCCAAGTTAAACTAAAACTGTAATTTTCGTCTTGACTCAACTACGTTCTTGTCCTATTCAAGGTTTAAGCACTTACTTAAGTTAGTTATAACTGTTGGCACCTCATAAGGCTCAATAGACCCGTAGGTGTAAAACACAGACAAAACTTACTTTAATGTTAAAGCTGTAATATCTTTCTGAGTTCGAACTATTACATTTATCTAAACATCATAGATAAAAAGTTCCAACTGTTCGCATATTTAAGCCAGCGTTTCAAAGCTACCTACGTAGTTGGCCCGCTGCGCACGGATTGATAGTGGGAGAACCGACATCTGTATTACTAAAATAGTATATTTTCATCGTTTTCACTAGTATTGCCAAAGGAAATTTTTAGAATTCTTTCAAGTGGGACCATGGATTTCAGGTCGATTCTGGTATTAGTTTTTAATTTTTTATTCCCATAATTACCATAAATCTATTATACTCACAGGACTATAACTATAATAATTATTTTATATAAATCTACATCTAAAACGTCCTTAAATAATTTCCTAGAGACTCTTTTAACGTTCCTTTGTATAGTTTTAGTTGAACAACCAAAAGCTTATGCTTTTCAATAATACTATAAAATTCACCATAAACTATATCTATTAAAGTTGTTTTACAATAATTGAGTTTTAGAATTTTTTCTCTATTTAAAATCCCTGTTCTGTATGCTCTTTTACATTCTTTTCTAATCTTAGAGCTGATTGTCTCATACGCTCTAGGTTTTATAAAGCAAGGGTTTTACCTCTGGTTAAAATCTCCGTTTGTCTTTTCCTACCTTGTTCGACTATATTTAGCTTTCAATTTTTCATTTTAGAGTTACTCTGTATGGTTTTATACCCAAAAACTAGATCCTCAGCTTCAGTTAATCATATTATAATCGCGTAAAAGAGACTTTTAATAGATAAAGGTCTTCTAAGTTTGAAATAAATTCTTATTATTTTCTGTTTGAATTAACATTTCAGGAATAGTCCTAAAACAAATTCGAAATAACAAGTTATGTTATAAACATATTTTATTAACTGAATTTTTCAGGGTTACACCACTTAATAGTTAAATGATTTGGTAAAACCCTAGAATTTAATTCTTCCTGTGAAGCAAGCATTCCTATATTGAAATAAGACTATCTAAGTTTTTTATTTAAAAATCATATAAATACCACAAGTCCTTTTAGTTGCTTTGGCATAATTTTAAGAACAGATCTTCACCTAAATTAACATTATAATAAATACAGGTTTAAATATTTTTAGATTCTTTATAAAAAAGTATCTTTTTATTTTCTTCATTAGGATTATATGATGCAAGAATAAAATTTCTTTTATTTTAGAATGTTTTAACATTTATTCTTCTTTTCTAAGATATTAATAAATATTTGGCTGCCTATTTTAAAGGAACCAAAAACCTGTCCTAATTCATAAGGAATCAAGGATTAAATAGCTCCTATTTACTCAAAGCTATGTCTAGAGCTCTATTAGTGTGCGTAATAGAAACCTTACCATGTCCAAGTCTAACTAAGAAAAAGGATGCTGAAAGCTGTATTACTGTGGTAATACAACGAAAAAGTTCAACTGTTTGATACGTCCACGCATAATAATGCTCGACACGATTGAATGCTTTTCAGCTATATAGTGGTTATAATGCAATAGCTTAAGTTACACCTGTTATTATTTGGTACAACCTAAGACAAAGCCAGTAATGAAACCAAAATTTCATAGATAATTTATATTGGTTGGTGCGATAATGATCGATTATATAAGCTGTTAACTAAAATTTTAAGAAAGGATGACTTTTTAATAAATCTTTAGCTAGTTGTTATTGTAAAATTAATAAATATATAGTATTATACATAACCCACAACCTAACCGTAGGACTTTTTTTTAAGGAATTTATTCAGTAGTAAACACTAAGTCTATTCATTAATATTTCTTAAGGGGCGGTGCCTTATGCCTGACGGGTAGGCCGCCACACTCTGCGCCCTACGGACTGGGTATTTAATCTATTTTGGCTGGTATATAAGCTGTAAAAAGTTATTCTGTTTGTTACAAGCGCAAATCAATAATATTACTTATGCATTTCAATAAAATTATAATACTTTATGTATAAATAGATATTCTGCAAATTTTCCAAATTATTTCTTTGCAAATTAAACAATAACAAGCTAGTGCCAAAGCAAGCCTACTACTCTGTGCCACGTATCAAGTAACTTTATAATTAAGGTACCAAAAATGATTAACCAGTACGTCGGGGATAGATATAGTCTATAATCACCCCCCGTACTAAAACCTCGAAATTATCAGGGCTTTTCAAACACTGTTGCTTTTCAAGTACATTTAATTCTATAATCGAACCTTTTTTATCCTCTCCAAACGGCTCTGTTTTCTGAATTTTTTCTATCTTGTCTTATCTGAATCTGATCACTTCTTTGTTCTTTTGATTCTTTTACCTTTTACTTCTTCCCAGCTAAATAGGTAACATTTGGTATTTTTTTTCTTTTCTGACCCTTTTACTTTGGTCTTTTACTCTTCATAACATTACTTGTAACATGTTTGAGCCGATCTTTTACCTTTTACCTTTGTCTTTTTTACATCTCTCATTATCCGATTCCTTTGATGCAGCAGACAACATCTACACTCTCTGCTTCTACAAGAATCATCCATCTAAATCTGGAGCATCCAGAACTTCTCAGTCATGGACTTAGTTGGAACTGCATGGGTTTTGAGGCATAAGAGCGGGTGCCGATGTCAGCGTTGAGTGAATGGGGACAAGGGTCGCAGAATGGTCCAGCTTGAGGGAGATTCGCCTCACCTCCCCCTTCAGATGAGTTTAATAACTTGCGTCCGGCCTATGATACTACCTTCTTGGCTGTTTCAAGCTTCTGCAGTTACCTTCCTTACTCAGCTGCTTTTTCTAAGGAAGATAAAAATCTCATTCTTCACTTTTTACAAGTTTGTCTGGATTTACTCGACACCCGAACGTTACAGGATAAAAGTTAGCGTCTTATTTAGACATTTTCTTTCTTTTTTCCACTTATCATAAGCCTCCTTGGTTCCGCCTGATCACTATCATATTGCTAGCTGGGCGGTCTTTAACCCGATAAAAAAGTGTGGTAGAGGAAGTTCATTTATATAAGAACCCACCCTATTGGATATGAAGTTATACATAAACAAGTGGTTGGTTCATATTAATTCGTCAACACTACAGACTCAGATATTTTTGATTGAACCTGTAGTGACCAACACTTCCCTCGTCACTTAGATGAAACTATAAAAAATTAATGATTAGCTATCAGAAACTGATCACAAAGAATACTATTAATAGGAATTTAACTAAAAGAAACATGTTTGGTGCGAAAAGTTATATAGATACGCTAAAACAAATGACTTATAAGTATAATAAAAGAGCGTAATCTGTTACGACTCTTTTATTAAATTAGAACTGTTTTAACTTATTTTGTTTAACACTACTCCATACCATAAGTACCCCCTATCATTTCTATACTGCTTTTATCTAATACCTTTAGTTGTTTACCTCCTATATCTAAAATTGTATTACTTAATTTTATTATATGAATAAATTCCTGTAAGAACGTTGGTTGAAAAACCAAATATATATCAGCCTATAACCTTAGATAATCTTGGAATTTGACTATAGCACCAGGTAGATAAATTCAGGCATATACAATAAGCCTAAAGCTGAAAATAATTCACTGAGTGAATATTAAGTAATAAAGTCAAAAAAAGAGGGTACAGCAAATCTGTGTCTATTAATATTTTCATGCATAGGTGAATAAAATATACTATTATCTGTAAAAATCAGACCCCTGAACCAATATAAGATATCTTTTAGTTAAAGTAACCAAAATAATTGAACTAACGGCTCAAGGAAACTAGAGGTAAGCCTTAAGAAGATTCGGCCTTTTCTGGCATTTCTTTATAATAAATCTTCACGGGTGCATGTAGGATAGCTAAAAAAGTTATATATATACTTTAACTGAATAAGGTTGATAAATATGCACCTATCTACCGCTTATATAAAATACACGTTTATTACTACAAAGCAATATTTGACCATAGAGCAAGATTCTAATATTATAAATATCTTTACAATAAGAATCCTGGTCATTAAAAGGGAAAAGGCCCTAAGACTAAAGACGTAAGGCAATTAATATAAACTGTATAAGTTTTAAGTAACGAATTCACATTAATCCACCATATATTCCTTCCTATATGTCTTGATATCAAATCTACAGCGGTATTACACGCACCTGCCCAACAGAAATAACAATCCTTTGTAGGAAGCGTGATTGATCTAAGAATGGAACATGATAGGCAAACTAGTTACTAAGGAAGATAAACCATCTAGCTAATAACCCATATACCTATTTGAGACATAGTCGGATAAGCAAAATTTTTTCTCATTTATATATCTCGTTGAACTATCCCTACACAGGAGATGCCTAAACACAGTAGTTATTGGGCTCCCTAATCATAAAATAAAAGTAAGTAAGTACTATGGCTAAATCCATTAAAGGAGATGACGAATTAATAAATTTACCCCGGCTCGGTTTAACCATTGGTGCAGCGTGTATTAACGCGGAAAACTTGGCGTAGGGTCTTCCGTCGCCCAGGTATCGAAATTAAGGGGAGACCTACCTGTGAACTTTTTGCCAGAGGCTCGATTAATAAACATGTACCTATTGATTAGATATAAGTTTTCGTTAGTTAAAGGAGGCTATTGAAGAATAGTACAATTATAATCTTAAACTACCCTAAAGATCAAAAGTACAAGGCAATACTCTATGTTAAAAAAAATCTCCAACTCTATTTAGTTAAAAATGGCCGCTAAAAGTACTTGATTAGCCTGCTAATTCTAGTAAATCCAACAGCTAAGTAAAAGTATGAACAAACCCCCACCACCCTATACGACCCTACAACACTCAACAGGGAAATTTATTACCTAGTTATTAGTATTAATCATCCATAAAAGTTAACCAAGCTTAAATAGCTAAGAATCTTTTGTTTATTTGCTTTTAAAATCAAATTTATCATACCAAAAACTGGAATTTATTGGGTCTTTAGATAACTAACAATGGTTGAATTATCCTTAGAAGAACTTCTACCTATATATACCAGATTTTTATCTTTCCTAATGTGCATTTATACCTTCACCGTAAGTTTGAGCAGATAATAAATTTAAATTGTGGATTTTACATCAATCAAGGGAATAATCATAAATTTTAATACTCTAAATAGGGGTTTTTTTTAAAATGGACCCTTACTTATATTGGTAATATTTTCAGGAAATGGGTCAACTTATAGTTATACACTGATGCAGATTTTACCTCGTATTGTATATTATTTCCTGATCCCTAATATTGTAACCATTTTCTCCATTTTAATTAGACACTAACTATGTTGAGAATTTCCTAATCTCAAATTTTCTCGATATACCTATTTACTTGTTGGTATGATGGGCTCATAACGGAACATCACAAGTTTCCCTCAGCACTAAAAATCTGAGAAATTCATCGTGGGTCCTAAAATTTACATTATCAGATTCGATTACAAGATCTCTTTCACAGGAGTATACCGCCTGCAAACTCTGAATTTTAACGTAGTTGTCAGTAAACCTAATTCCTTTGTAGCTGTTATAGTTCCTATTTGATTTAAACCCTTCGACAGTAAGATGGAGCTTTATTATTTACAATTTTTTACTCTTTGTTAAACGATAATTAAATCCCAGTCGCTTTTTGAGTTAATAAACGGGATATTTTTTCTAAATAAAATAATAAGTTTTTTAAACTTTCAATTGAAATTATTGAATGTTAACTAAGCTCTCGGATTTAAGAGACCCAATATGTATAAAGAACGCACCATCCCAACCAACTTTGTTTTGTAAAAGATATATAAGTTAAAGATCATTTTCGTATGAGACCAATTGATAATTTCAAAATTGATCACGTCAACCTTAATTACAAAGTTTCTTTGGCCTATCTCTATTATCTAAATGAACCCTCCCGTTCTATTAAACCAGGATCAAGACCTAGGAGTTTAGCACTGGAGAATAAATAGGTAGAAAGTTTTTTTAAATCCAATTATTGTAAAGATGGGGACTTTACATAAGGAGTTCAACCTTGTTAGCTGATTGAAACCGAGATTCAAAAATCCCTTGTTTTTCATTCGGAACACCATTAGAAGGTACACCTTAAAGTCGAATAATCCTGGCTTAATCGGAATCAGCTGCACGTCTTACGCTCTTGCTCTTTTACCAGGCCAACAAACTAGTATTAGTATTGTGACCTAGGATTCCGCCGATTGGTCCATTCGTTTTCACTCATCTGTTAGGCTTTAGTTACCGTACCTGATAAATAACTTCAGCCATATTAAGGTTTTTTACAATGAACTTGGTACCTTAAGGCTTTACTGATCTCCCCCGTGAGTTGACAGTTATCCCCCATAGACACCCTTTTCCCGCTCGAGGTGCCCTCGGAAGGACTATGAGCTCATATTCCTAAGAATATATTGAACTATAGACTTATTAATAATACAGGTTATTAAAACATAGATTACTGTTAAACCACCAATGAAATTTTCATTACCTATAAATGATTCCTATGTAATCATCTAAATAACGTATAAGATAACCTTGATTATTATTTATTCCTACGTTCAAAAAAAATCCAAAATAGCAATATGATTGTTGTTGAAATTAACATTATAACCTAAATAAACGACCTACCTTGACACACCAAACTTTTGCACCAAAAAAGCCGAAACTATAACACCTAGAATGGCTTAACACAATTTTATAACTTAAATACATTAATTAATATTTTCTATAGCATACTTCCCTTAGTCTATAACAAGCAACAAGAATTGCTAACTAACAGCAGATTCTGCTTTCGGCAACTACTATAGAGATGGCATGACGTTGGATCCTATAATATCCTCAAGGTTAATAGAAACTTACCCAATATTAGGGAATGTTTATAGAATTAGCATTGTTCCTATAGAAATAAGCATTAATATTTAATATTTTTTTCAATATAAATACGAATTTCCCTAAAGATTCCTAATTAAATAAGAGCTACCAAGGGTTGCAACTCTGTTTTTATTTTCATAACTAGTTCAAATTGATTCTTATGTTATTCGCTAAATACATTATTATATTTTAGTCCCATAATGAGCGTAGGGGCTTGAAAGATTTTGAAACTAGCACATCGCTTATGTCCGTTAGCAATCATGTTTTACTTTAAACTATATACCCCTTTTGTAAATGAAAGCTCGCAAAAACTCAGGGCTCTGGGCTGCAGACTTTTTGTACCCAATAACCCCCCCCGCGGCCCCGGGATTAAGGAAACATAACATAATACTGACCTGAAGCCACAAAAATTTACTAAATTGACAATTTAACTAAGTTAAGTATTTTATTGATGAGTAATGGGACCCAAAATTTGTCTATATTACGAGGTTAGCGAATAACCTATAGGCATTAGAACTGTGTAATATTCCCACAATATTTCTGGACACTGGACGCATAAAAATACTCCCTTCTCCTAATCTAATAAAAAACTGAAAAACTTATTTAGTCTAACCAGGGATATGGGTCAACACATTTTATACGACTAAATGAGGGCAAGCAAAAAAGAATGTTATGCCGATCCCTCTGGAATGTTTAACAAACTAATATGTGCTTTAACTCAGGTCTATGAACTCTGTGACCTACTTACTAAACATTCTTTAATCCTCTTGTTCCCGTTAAATCAGATCCTGGTACTATATATGAAATCAATCGCTCTATTAGTTCTTCATTAAAGTCTTATAAAAACAGAGATATGGTAATCTTAATATCATTTGGGTGACCTTCTGCTAAAATTGTCCGATTTGAGGGAATTCATTTATTTCATTCCATTTATGAGAATAATTAATACAAAATTGGAAGCTATAAGGTATTAACTACTGCAAGGCGTTATAAGGTTAAATTAACTCGATTGTAAGTCATTAAATTCATGTATTTTTCTACCTTAATTGGACTTTATTATACCGGTTATAAGGTTTTCAGCGTGTGTTAGTTTCTCTAGGGGAATTTTTATGTTATCCCTGCTGATTGTCCATTGTAGACAATCCATTAAAGATTTACTATTTACATACTAAGGCTTCTAGAGGTTGTTCCAAGCATCTAGTGAAAATTTAATTCAACGTTATTCGTAAGCTAAAGATTTTTGGACCTGAAAATTTATTTTTTCTTTAAGGATTTCCCCTGGAATATTTTATACTCTATAAATAGTACCTTCCACCTTATACAAAAATTTTAGCCAGCCTTCTTCTAGCGAAAATCAAAAACTACCTATCAACTTAATCCTCAGAATTAACACTTTACATATATGATATGTCGGATTTACCTCTTACTGCACTCATTTTTTACTTATTCTTAGAAATGAACTTACTACCTAAAGCTTGTTTTGTCTTCCAGTTAAACCAATAGCTGATTCATTATGATTTTTTCCAATTAAAGGAGTTATCTATCTTTTACTTTTCTAAACTCATTAATATTTAGTTTTCTTCTTGAGGCAAGTACAACGATAAACGGCATGATTTTTCCTTGTACATATATTCCCCCTTTAAAGACCTTACTAAATCTTCGCTTTATGTTTTTGGTTGGAGTGTTTTATGATTCAAGGGAACTTCCGTACTTTTTAGTATGTATATATTCAGTGAATTAATTATCAAAGTAATGTTGTTCTTGCCTAGAAAGAAATCAGAATTACCACAGTATTCTAATTTGTAAACTAGAAGAAATTAGAAATACCATATTTCAAATTAATGCAACTTGGAATTTATAAACTATTCTAGTTTTTATAACTAAGATTAAATTTTTTTGAAAATCTGTGATAAGGTCTTTAGACTGCCCTACATAAATATCATTTGTGTAATTTATTAAGTTAACATATAATTACGCCGTGATTATTGTATTCCTCCTTTTTAAGACATCCTTCCTCGGCCCAAAAGCATCTAGAAGACACTTTTACTGGGGTCTGGGGTTCTTTATCTAACAGGGTTATATAACTTGATCGAAGTATTAAAATACAGTATAAATATACGAGAATTACATTGTCCCAAATTCTTAATACCTTTGAATAGGCACTGTTTCTACATGGTTTTAAATATTTTTGTGGATGATTAGGTGGCATCCCTCGAAGTTTTTTATTAAAAGAATAGAGTATTCATCCTACACTAATAAGAATAAAACACTAAATAAACATGATGTTAAATCATGTAACTTCAACTATAAACTTCCATTTTTGTGGAGTAGCGCTATCTTGGAAAATAACCCAAGCGACTAGGCGCTCTAAGTAACTATTAATGTATTGATATAATTTTTTATTATGGGTTTGTAATAAAACTATAGTAATTTCTAATTAAAAAATAGAAATGTTTTGAGGTATATATACCTACCCTTCCTCCTTAAAACACATCATCAGCGTAAACAGAGTTTTACTTATTAGACCAAACCAAAGTTAAGCCTACGTATAGTTAATATAATTACAATCATAACAGCGATAACCGCCAGTTCGCTTCTGAGAAAGGCAAAACCTAATTTGTGTAAGAAATAATGGTTTTTTAATGAAGGGCTTCTACGTCACCCCTAATTATTTTAAACACCCCAATATACTTCCTTATGCCTACTTCCTCATCCTACATACCCCCACTGTGCCAACCTCTGCCACCTCATTATTTTTTGAAGGTTTGACAGGATAAATGCCTATTTAATATAATCTCTCTACATGAAATGATCTCATAGCTACTTTGCCCCTACAAAGTCTTATTTTTTGATTTTATCTCGCACGCGGGGTGGTTCGACGAAGTATGCGTGCCTTGCCCTGTAAAATTTGGAGTTTTAGCACTATTTTTCTTGAGCGTAAAAATAATGCGGCTTTGTAGGCATTGCTTATTTAGTTGTGTGGATAGAAAACATTTAGTTTACTTATTCCGTATAAGGATATTTACACATATTATGTTGGATTTTATAACAATAATAAACAAGATCGTCTTACTTATCTATTTTTAATGGATTTTACGGTATTGCAATTACAAATCATGGCAGTAATAACTACCTGATAAATATATTACTATTAATTAACCATATATCCCCCCTTTTCATAGCCCACTCAGTACCAAAAAGGATAAATTCTATAATTGTCTAAATCTAATATAAAAGATAACAAAAAGAAAAAAATAATAGATATTTTAAACACAAACTTGAGATTCTATTTGACCCTAAAAAAAAACGATGAAATCCACACTGAATATAGAGTTATTTTCTTTGGTAAGGGTTAAATGTGGTTGCAAACAAAAAAATAAAGAGCTAAAAATAATATTTTTAGTATTGGACAACAATCAATAAAAATAAAAGTCATACCTATCTATTTAACCTAAAGAAGGAATTTGGTCCAAATGGTTCCCATGTACTTTAAGCCCATTTCTTTATTAAAAAAATAAAAAAATAGATTTGTTAATGTATACAGGCATATAACTAAAAAGATATAGGCTTTTGATATTAGACTATATTTTATATTTAAACTTAATTTTTGTGCGTGACCCGGCGGTCCAAGCAAAGAATTGTATTTATTCCATAATAGGCGAGGCTTAAAACATATCCTCTTATAGTTCAGCAACTATTTAATACTAATTTTCTAAAAAAAGTATTAATTTATAGTCCGGTAAGTTGAAAAAACCATTTCCTTTACTATTACTTGAAATAGTACGAAGCACCTATAACACTCGTTAATATAGCGATTAAAGGCACAAGAATATTAAAACCTTATCTAATTCAGCTGCACTTATCAATTTGTTTACCAAAGAATCTAGTTAGAAGGAGGGTAACACCCTAACAAAGACGAAAAAATAGCTAGTAGCTAGAACTTAAACTAAAACAGGATTGTATTATAAAAATACCCTTTTATGGAGTATACTTAATTGGATAGGAGAGATAGTTTTTATCCATAAATTCTCAGTTCGTTTATTTTTCACTAGGTATAGCATATAAAGAGGAAACCTATTGCTACCTAGTACTGAAAAAATGTGGTTTAAATTACTTAATTTATATTGGTGTTTAAATAAAATATAAATGCTTGGAGTTGATTCATACTTAGAAAATCCGTTAAAGTAATAATATAAAAACTCACAGGACTTATTGTAGCTTATAATGCAAAAAACTTTTATTCTAAATTCTGAGTTTAAACCGTGAACTACCTCTCCTATTATCTTAAGGAAGATAAAGAAACTCATTTTAATAATATTGAAGTTCAACCCAATTCATTTCAATGAGACCCTGACCCTGTGAATAATGAAAACTAAATTGCACAATAAAATAAATTGAAAAATTTTAAGTATAATAGCACAATGTTGTAACTAATAGGTAGGTAAGCACATTAACCGTCATAAGATGTCGTTGAAGTATCGTCCAAATTAAAGAAAATAAAAAAAACTTTATAAAAATCATATCTACTCCCAAGAAAGGTAGTTTATTTATAGAGTCATCTACCTTTTATTCATTCGCCCTCTTTTTCTTTATGCGAAATTCATCAACCTTGGTTAGTTAAAATGAATTTGTTTTATTATACCATTTTCTGCTACTTTATGCTCATCTTCTAAAAATCCTAGATTTAAGCCCAAGAAACGGGTATTTATGAAATAAAGGTAAAATCCTTTTCATAATTATTTTGGATGTTTGACAATCTAAACTCAGTATAATCTTTAATACGAAATAAAGTGTATTACCATCATCCAAGAAATCTACTAAAATTATTCAATGTAATTCCTCTCTAAATATGGTTGAGTTTGACTACAAAAAAGTAATACCACACGACTTCCATTTTTATTTGGAATTTAGGAATCTCTTAAGTCCTAATTTTAGAAACCAACCATCACCCACATTGTAAAACCAGCTACCTTGAGGGTTAAATGTTGAAGACTAAGTGGTAAGAAATGGGGTCCTTGCTAAAAGTCAACGTATTCAGCAAAAGCCTCTAAAGGAGTAAAAGGAGTTAATCCTTTTATTAAAAGAAAGCTCAATTTTAATTATTTTTTTTCAACCTTTCAGCTCTTAAAGTTCCCCGCTCGTTCATCATAACGACCTTAATGGTTTTAAATTTAAATAATACTACAGAATATATTCTGAGTTTTTAGCAGGATATTACCAAAATGAGTGGATTAACTTTTGTTATAATATTGATCTAAGAACCTATTGTAGAAACCACCAACAAACCATTTCTATTCTTTACCTATTCTTCCTGCTCTAAAATGGCCTCCTTAAATAGGTTTTTAAAATATCTAGGGTCCTAGCATGAAAGATTTAATGAGAAATTAACCGTCGAATTGTCAACCTACTTGAGGTTTTTTGGTGATTATACGAATTTAAAACAGACAAGAAAAGCATCCTTTGCTTCATCAGGAGGAGCTGCATATTAATAAGGGGTACTAAAGGTAGTCTGGCTATTTGTCAAGTTAGACACAGTAGAAATAAAGTTGGTCTCTTTTGAGCTAATTTTGGTTAGAAGGGGATTTTAACTTGAAAAACTGCTTTTTC
>JACYFI010000313.1:0-12290 GCA_020975735.1 Ophiocordyceps xuefengensis
CCTATCTTATAACTAGAGATTGTTACTAATAATTTTCAAAGAGCATCAATTAAATAGGGTATTTCCTAAATTTCTTCTCTGTTACAATATGAGAATTCTGTTGGAATCTTCTGATTTTCTTTTCTAGGGAGAAGAACATTACTTTTGAATAAAATAAATCCTGCAAATTTAACATCTAAAGGAAGCCTTGGAAGTTCCCTTGATCATACATCGCGAAACAAACTTAAAGCGGAAGATAGAAGTCTTTAATAAAGGTAATATTATGTAAAGGAAAAATCAGCATTTTATTCCGTCGTACATCCCTCCAGAAGAAATCGAAAAATAACGAAGTTTAACGAAAAGCAAAAGATAATAACCCTTTATTTTTGGAAAAAACTCACTAATAATCAGCCCTAGTTGAGTTAATGGAGACAAAAAAGTTTTAGGGTAGATTCATTCCGAAAGTAACTAAGTTTAAAAATGGGCATAAAAGCGTAATTCCGATATTTCACATATATGAGAAAGCGTTCAATTTCTGAAGGATTTAAATATGATAAGGGTTAGCTTTTGTTTTTCAGCTAGAAGAGCGGTAAATTTTTAGGTATATAGGTGGAAAGTACTATTATAAGAATATAAAAAACCAGGGGGAAATCCTTTCAAGAAGATATATAAAATTTTCAGGTTTAAGAATCTTTAGCTTTAGACAATAACTATGGAATTAAATTCTTCCACTTGTATGCTTGGAAACTTTCTAAACCTTATTACTTAATAGCTGAGAAATCTTATGGATTGTTATCGCAATGGACAGTCAGCAGGAAATATAAAAATTCCTAGAGACTACACGTGAAACCTTACTTAAAGAGGGTATAAAATATGTCCAATTAGTAGGAACTTACATTGAATTTATAGACCTTTTAACTCGAGTTTAAATTTGGACACTATAAAACACCTGCAGTTTGTTCAATACTTATAAGCCTTTTCCATCTTTTAATTATATAATTAATGACGAATAAATGATCTCCTAATGAAAGTTTTGCAGAAGGTCACGAAATGAATATTTGAAACCTTCCCAGTATGCCCTTATTTTATAGATATTTCTAATTGAAGAATTATTAGAATTTGCATTCAACTAATAGATACAGATCTGATTAGAACAAGAAGGAATTTTATGAAATGTTAGAAGTAATAACAGAGGTTATAGTTACGTGAGTTACACATATTTAGAAATTTGTTATCACATCAAGTGGGAGGTCATACATTTCTTTGCTTGCCTTATTGGGTATAAAATTTGGTTGACATTATCCTCTGGTAGACTAAATCGTTAGTTTCAGTTTTTATTAATAGAGAAGGAGTATTTTTGGTCAGTGTTCAGAATATTTGGAATATTTACACAGTTCCTATTGGCCTTAGTTTAGGAATCTGTATAATATAGACCAATTTGGCTCATTTGACTACATAATGCTTAACTTATTATAATGTACAATTTAGTAATCTTTTTGCTGGGCTTTGGGTCCATTGTATAATTGTATTTTTCTTACCCCCGGGCCTGGGGGGGGGTTTAGGGACGTAAAGATAAGTCCTAAGCCCCAAGGCTCTAGTCGAAGCCATATAAAAGGGTATTAGTTTAAAGGATAAATAACAGGCATGACACGGAACAAAAAGGATTGTAGTTCCAACTCACAATTGCCCCTAGGTGCAATTTAAATGAACTAAATTAATTATATTATGATTAAGCGTAAACAATTAAGGAAAATTTGATAATATAAAAAAGACAAAAACATGAGTTTACCCTGTACTTTTTTTAATGGAATTCTTAGGAGTTTGTATTAATAAAAAAAATATAAATATTAATGCTTAAAATTTTTCCTATGAGCCAATAATGCTATTATCTTAACTTCCCTAGTATTGGTAGTTATATTAACTGGACGGATATCATAGGCAACACGTAGCATCTAACATTTATAGTAAGTTGCCCGTGGGGCAGAATTCTTCATTGGTTCCAGCAATCTCTTAGTTAGTTTTAATAGATACTAAAGAGAGCTGATTGACTATTTTAGAATGTTTAAACAAAGATGTAGTTTAAAGTAAAATTGTTGGACCAATTCTAGGGTGTTTTAGTTTTCCTGGTGCTTGTTGGTAGAAAGTTGGGTGTGTCCAGCTAACTGTCTTTATTAAGTTTGTCATATGTATAATTTCAACAACAATATTAGTTATTATTGGGATTTTTTGAAGTTAGATTAAATAATAATAAGTAATCTATATATTTATTTAGATTGATTACTTATAGGAATATTTAAATGGTTATGGAAATTTTCAATTTGATAGTTTAACCAGTACTACTGTTAAAAGTACCTTCTATTATTTAATAAGTCTTTTAGATTCATATCTAATCTATAGGATATATGAAGCCATGAACACTGGAGCACACCTTCAGGGGGAAAAGGTTGCTCTATGGGGAAAAACTGTCAAACTCGGGGGAAATACCTATAGCTTAAGGATTCCCAAGCTTATAATGAAAACTATTAGTGCGCTGAGTAATAGTCAGGTAAGGCTCAAATGGCCTTAGATGAGTGAAAAACGAATGGAAACCGCCGAGATCTCTTAAGTCTAACAATACTAAAAGTATTGCTGTAAAGAGCCAAAGAGTAGAACGGGCCAGTGAATCCGATTAAGCCAAATTATTCGATTTTAGGATGTACATCTAACGGGGGTTTCCGAAAGAAACAGGCATTTTTAAACTCGGTGTTTCACTCACAACAGGTTGAAAGACTCCTGATGTCAAAGTCCCATCTAAACAATTGTTTTAAAAAAAATATTCTAACCCTATAATCTCAGTTGTAACTACCTAGAGGCTGATCTGGTTTAATAGCTACGGTGAGGGGTTCATTTACTATAATAGGTAGATAGAAAACTAAAACATTGAAAATTAGGGTTTGACGGAGTCAATTTGAATTTCAATGAGGGTCTACCATACAAAGCGATCTTTAACTTTATGTAATCTATTCAACCCATTACTTAGGTGGGTGTCGGGCTTTATACATATGGCTCTTCAACGAGAGGATGTTAATATGTCAAATTGATTCAGAAATTGGAGATTTACAATAAACCCTATATTTTAGTATAGAAAAATTCCGTTTATTTCACTAAAAGGGCGACGGATTTATATTGTTAAACAAGCGGTAAAATGTGTAACAAATAAATAAATACGCTTCCATCTTACTGGTCGAAGGTTTAAATCAAAATTTAAAATTATAAAAGCAATTCAATGAATTTAGGTTTATCTGACACGGCTAAAATTCAGAGTTCGCAGGGTATACTTCCTGGGGTGTGCGATAAAACCCTGTTAAACAATTGAATAAATGCTAAATTTAAGCCCATGATTAATTCAGGATTTGTTAGTGCGGAGAGGAAACTTTTGAACGTTCGGGTAAATGCCATCAACCATCAGTAATTTAGGTCTATCGAGACACAATGACGATTAGAATAATGCTCAACATAGTAGAAATCTTAGATCAAGTTGGAGCAAAAAAAGTTGAATTAATTAGAATTCAGGAAAATATAAAAATACGCAGGTGAAATCTGCAATTAGTTAACAATTTAGTGACCTTTTGCTGTATTAACCAAATTATAATAGGTTCCATTTTTTTTAAAAAAAAACCTATTATAGGTATAAAAACTTTGTGATTATCTTGATTGATGGAAAATTCCCACGTTTAAGAATTTAACGAAGTTCTCTTTACGGTGAGGTTAAAATTTCAATTTGAAGGTATAAAATCTGGTATGTAATCATAGGAGAAGTTTTTAAGGATGAAATGACCATTGTTAGTATCAAAACACCCCAATACATACAAAATTTGTAGGATAAATTTGATCTAATACGCATTAGATCAAAGATTCATTTAGCCTATATAGGCTTGTTTTACTTTTTTATAGTGATTATGACTAAGTAACGTGGAAATAAATCTAACCTGTTGTGGCTTGTAGGTGAGCGAAGTGTGGGGGTTTGTTCCATTACCTTTAGTTATTTTTATTTAGCTAGATTGCAGCTATCGAAGTTCTTGTTAGCCGACATTTTTAAACTAATAGAGTTGGAGATTGTTTGTTTTTAACAATAGGTAATGCCTTGTAAATTTATGATTTTTAGGTAGGTTTGATTATAATCTAAATTATCTCAATGACTCCTTGACCACTAACTAAAAAGTTATAACTGATAATTAGGGTATCTTTTTTAATTTGGAGCCATGGCTAAAAGTTTCAACAGGTAAGAGTCCTCATATTTGATTTAGCCCACAATGGCGATGCAAGGACCCACGCCAGTTTTCCGCGTTAATACACCCTGCCACAATGGTTACTGGCCGGCGTATATTTTAGTGAATCGGTTCACTCCTTATTGGATACAGACGTATGTTTAGACTTTTGATTGTTATGATTATAGGAGCAACAAGTACTTGTTGTGGTTGAGCTTCACTCTTGGTTATTTCACACAAGAATATAAAAAAAAATTGTTATGCGTCTATGTCTTCAATTTAGGTATGACAATGGTTATAGCTATAGGTTTATTCTTCTATAAATTATTTGGCTATAATTCATTTAAATAAATCCAAGCTTTCTACAAGGATTATTATTCCTTTGGTGCAGTGCTGTAATACACGGTGGGGTTAGTTGATAATCAAAAAGACTTAAGAGGTATGGTTTGGTATTAATGTGATTCTTTACCTTTACTTATACTAGGTTAATATTACATTGTTAGTCTTAGCTAGTGGGCTTTCCCTTTTATACAGGGATTCTATAAGTAAGAATTTTATTATTAGAATCTGCCTTATGGGGTCAATATTGCCTTTGAGTAGTTGAACGGTGTATTTTATAGCAGTAATAGGTTGTGATATTTACTAACACTAATATTCAGTTAATGTTATATGATTTAAAACTTTTTTTTTCATGGCTAAAATCCTAACGACCCCGAATTACTATAAAAATGCAGCATGAAGGCGACATTATTTCTTAAAGTTTACCCTCTAGTTATCATAGCTCTTTATTTCCAATATATGTTTGGGTTACTAACCTGAAAAGTAATATATTTGGTTTAAGGGGGTCTGGTGCCTATAACAGATAAATATTTTATTCATTCACCCATGCAATGAAAATTTTATATGAAGCTCCGGGAGTTTGCTGTACCCTCTTTATTTAGTTAATTAACTTAAATCATTTCACAATTAATACTTTTCAGCTTTAGCTAATTGTTATTATTCGCTGAATTTATACCCTAGGCTATAACCACATTTCAAATTATCTAGGTTTTAGGCTACTATAGATTTTGGCTTTTTATTTCCAAACCATGTTTACTTACTAGAATTTTCGATAATAGTATTATAGTTAATACATTTTAGATATAGGGGTTCGAAACAACTAGTAGCTATTAGCATAAAGGTAGTATTAGAAATGGAGTAGGTCCTTATGGGGTATGAAGGAGTGTGTTTAAAACAATAAGTTAAACAACAGTTTCTAGATTACAGGGAAGGAGATAGTAACAGATTTAACGCCTTCTTTATATACTTATAAGTTATTTTGTTTTTAGTATTCTTATATATACTTTCGCACCACACATGGCTTTGATTTAGTAATTCAGTTTAGGTATCCTTGATGTATTCGTTCCTAATAAGCTAAATCATAATTTATAGTTTACTAAGTGACGAGGAAAGTGTTGGGGTCTGTCAGGGGTTCAATCCAAACAAAAAATTGAGTCGGCTAGTAGTCACGAAATTAATATCGAACAAACACTTGTTTATGTATAACTTCAATCCAATAGGTGTTCGTATAATATAGAAACTTTTCTCTCCACACCTATTTTAATCGGTTTAAAGGATCCCCCATCTGGCATAATAGGTGATCAGGCGAAACAAGGAGGCTTAATGAATAAGGAAACGAAGGAAAGTCTAAAAAAGACCGGCTACTTTTATTCTGTTACGTTCGGGGTGTTCCGAATGACTTCAGACAAACTTGATAGATTGAGAATGGCGAATTATTTCTTCCGTTTAGAAAAGGCCTAGAGCTGACCCAAAGGAGGTAGCAACAAACTGAACAGCCAAAAGGGGTATCATAGATCGGGACGCAACTTAAACCCGCATCTCAAGAGTGGTGTTCCTGAGGCCGATTCTCCTCAAGCTGACCATCCTCCACCGATGTCCCGTTTTCCCCTGCAAGCTCGACCATCCAGCACCCCGCCCTTACTGTGCTCAACCTCATGTAGTTCAACTAGCCCGAATGACTGAGGAAGCGTTCTGGTTCACTGACAAGATTCAGTATATGCTATTCTTAGAAGAGCAGATTAGATGATGATGTCTAGCAGCATCCAAGAAATCGGATAATGAAGATAAGTTAAAGACAAAGGTTAGAGTTAGGCAAAAGCCAAGGAAAATGTTAGCAGATACTGTTAATTGAAGATGGTAAAATGACAAAAGTTCAAGGAAGTAGGAACAAAGAAAAACAAGTTTGAATGCAAATTGACTATTTGCTGAAGAAGAATAAATGGCATAAGGGTCCAAAAGAAGCAAAACGGATTCAGATTCAGGAAATGATGATGAAGAATAAAATTAAGAAACTAGAGCCTGAGGCTAAAAAAGTTTCCATATATAGATTATGGTACTTCAGAAAGCACAGTGTAAAGCCTGGATATAGTTTACGAGTTAGACGGGCGGGGTAGTTAAACTTATTTACTATCCGACGACTTTGGTTATCACTTTTTTTTGTACACTTAAATGTAAAGGTATCGTTCATAGGTGGCACAGAGTTAGTAGGTGCTGCACCTAGTCTTTTTTATTGGTTTTAAATAAAGAAATTAATTTGTAAATTTGCAGGTGCATATATATTAATATAGTAGTATAATTTATTGAAAATGATAAGTATATTTATAGTTTGCTCTCTTGAAGGGAAAAGAAATATACTTTTTATACAGCGTATAATACCAGCCCTACGAAAATATAATTAAAAAGACCCAACCGTAGGCGACAAGAGTGGTGGCGGCTCCCTTCAGCATTAAGTCACGCACTATGAGAAATTTAATGAGAATACAACTTAGTGGTTGTGACTACTGTATTCTAAAAAATAAGGTCATACGGTTTAGAGTGGTGTGAAGTATAAGTAAATCTATTTAATTATTTTAATTCAAAATAAAATACAACTATACAATTATTAAAGTCAATCCTTTCTTAAAATCCTACTCTAACGCCTTATCTACATCCGATCATTTCGCACCAACCAATATTAAGTTATTCTTATGAAGTTTAGGTTCAATTTGACTTAGGGCATTGTCAGGTATACAAATATTACAAGGTGTACTTTATGCTATGTATTATAACCCTAGTATATCTGAAGGTTCAATTTCTGTTGAAGGATATTGAATGCGTGCGTATCAACGGGTTGAAACTTATTTCGTTATTCCGTACAATAATACGAGCCTCAGAGCATTCTTTTCTTCTTAGATGTACGTTGCATATTAGGTAGGGTTTCTATTACCGCATCAAATAGCGCGTCCTAAACATTACTTGAGTAATAGGAGCTATATACCTTATCCTTATGAATAGGTAACCAGGGTTCTTGGTGTATACTTTTAAATTAGCCCAAGAATCTATTATACATAATGTATATTAGCAGAAATAATTAAGAACATTCAAACAGTAAAAGAAGTATTATTTGCATCCATATAACCTAATGAGAAAAATAAAGAAACTTGTAAATTCTCAAAAATATTAAAACCTGTATTTTTTTATGGTAAATTTAGGGTGAAAGATTCTGTTTCGGTTCAAAAATAGTCTAAAGAGACACTTAATAAGGAACTTAGTGGTATCTTATATGATATTAAATAAGAAAACTAGAAGTTATTTTTAATATAGGGACTGCTTCTTTACAGAAGGATAACATTCTTAGGTTACAATCATTTAATGCTAATTTAAGTGGATAGTAAAGCCTGAAAAACTTCACGTTAATAAATATGTATCACATACTCTTGTTTCATTGTTTTAGAAGTTATTTCCTGCAAATAGTTAATTCAAGAAAATTAATAAAGAAATTATTAAATTAACAAGAACTATATATAAAGTTCTCTTTTTACTGATTTATAATATATTAACTGAAAGCTTGGATCTAGTTTTTGGTTAATAACATACAGAAGTAACTAGATAAAAAAATAAAGCTAATAGAGTAACAACGTAGAAAAACAAATGGAAACTTTAATACAGAGTAAAAGCCTTTGTTTATAAACAAGTAGAGTCTATGAGCTAAATCGCGTACTAAACTTAAAAAAGATGTAAATTAGATTACCAGAACAAAGGAATTTTTAACATATGAAAAAAGAATATCTAAAATCAAATTGTATTTAAAACCAACTTAATAATATAAGTTTTATGGCTGAATTTAATTAGTCATAGTGAAACAGCAAGAAGCCTCTTAGTTGTCAACTAAAACTGTTTACTAAGAACGATAAAAAAGTTCTAATTAAATGATTTAAAGGACTTTAATTGTTGATTATATAAAATAATATTATAGTTATTCAGCTCTGTGCGGTATAAAGCTTAGTTATGTAAATTTATTGGAAAAAAATAAAAACTAAAGCAGAATACCCTGACAGGGTCGATTTGAAGTAATTCATAATAATTTCTTTGGCAATACTAGTAAAAAACGACTTAAATATACCATTTAAGTATACAAGATCGTCGTTCTCCAAGAATCGCCGAAAGCAGGGCCTGGGGTCACTAGTGGAGGAGCTGAAACGCTACTTATGCACAGTCAGAACATTTTATCTATGATTTTTAGATAAAAGTAATATTCGGACCAGAAAAGATATGTACAATTTTTAAATAAAAGTACGTTTGGTTAATCGTTTTACCTTACGGTCAAATGAGGCCTATGAGTGCCACCAATATAACTAACTTAAATGAAGTGCTATACCTTGAATAGGACAAGACGTAGTTGAGTCAAACGAAAATACAGTTTTGTTAATTTTGGGCCGGTATTGTTGATGATTATTTTTGATCCAGATTTGTCTGTACAATTAGGCGACTGGACAATAAAACAACGCTAAGAAAAGTAATTTAGATTAAAAAACATTCTAGAAAAAAAGAATTAATTATAAACCTTCCTCTCCGGTCTGTTTATAGCTTTTCTTAGTGAGGCTTAATAGATGGAGATCGTATATTCAACTGATACGAACAAACTAAAGAATAATACAATAAAATTGAGCTATTGTTTACATTGTAAGAATGATATTTCTACTTTGAGAGTATAATTTTGATTCTTTTTTTAAACTAGGTAGTATAAATATATTAAGATTTGAAAAGCCCAACCATGAAATCTGGTTAATAATAAATAGAAACTGAATTATCAAAGAATTTATTCCCTTACGTAATTCATTAATGAATATTCGTTTACCTAAACTGATAAATCATATTTTAAAATGTAACCAAGCATATATTAAAAAAATATATTAAAAACATAAACTGAAATACCATCTAAAAGATAAATTAAAGATGTAGTTTAAAACCTTCCTTATAGTGCATAGAATACCACTTTTTGTTAACTTTCTCAAATAATTGACAATAGGATGCTACATGCTCGGAAGGTTCATTTTTGCTAAAAACTAATAATGATGGCGTTTTCAAATTAAGAACCAAGAAATGGGACTTAATATTTCATTTGAAGAATTTAAAAAAAGTATTTAAACTAATAGAAGTAATAGGTACTGCTCATACTACAGTTCAATTGTAGTGGTAATTCGAAATTTCGATTGATGACAAACTGTTATAAATTTTACTTTTCTTTTGAATGGTTTACTTCTCTTCATACGGTAAATGTACATTTCAATACAATAATGATTAAAAATCTCTTACAAAATAGGATCCGTTATAAACAAATAATTATAACCTGTAAACTGCAAATACGGGCTGCTGAAAAAATCAAATATTATTTTTGTTAGAGGGAAAAGGGGAAAATTACAAAGAACCATTTACATAAGATTACCTCCCTTAAGTTAAAATTATTTTGTGCGGAAAACTTAATTTGGGTCTTTTACTGGCCAAGAGTAGTAAGATAGAACTTTAGAACGCCTCAAGACAAACAGTGAGTTGTACCAACCATAAGCTGCTAACACGATAACCCCAAAATTGATCGGCTGTGCATGGCCGAAAGCAGGTTGAGCGGTTTGGTCCCCTAAAGAACGCGCTCTAAAAATTTAATCGACATATGTCTAAATATATCTGAATAGATATACGTATAAATTTAATATTATATCCCATTATTACTTGGTGCATCGTAGAGCGTTTCTCGTGTAAAATATAACGTCAAATTAACCCAGATTCTCTCGCTCTACACTTTGGTATTACCTTTTCTATAGCAGCACTTAGTGACGTAATGACTTTTAATAGCGGCACTGATTTGGCCCTGGAGCTAGATAATCCTTTAGCGGGTACCTGGTTTACTAGTGACTAAGAATACCCTTTCGTCCTTACTACTTATTTAAGGTTAAATTAACTATATTCGACTTTATTTTTTAGTTTTAGTTGTGGTTTGTATTGCTTTATCCAACATGTGTTTGGAGATGTGATAAACTATATAAGGCTAAATCCTATGCAACAACCTGACTGCAAAGGTGCTCAGAATGATACTTTATTTACCTTTTTATTGCTATATTAAGAACTACTACGCCGTATGAATTATTAGGTGTAATAGCCTAGTTTAGTTCATATTTATTATTCTAGTACTACCTAAAGTAGATTTTTTGGAATAATCTAAAAAGGTTAACGAAATTTCAACCTATAACAAGATAATGGTTCTATGTATTTGTATAAATTTCTGATATTTTAATGCAAATTAGTGAGCTAAACATGGTTTGGAAGCCATTTATTAGACTTGGTTACAAACCAGTACAGTTCTATACTTGTTTCTTACCTCTTAGTGGTTAGGTTCCGTTTTTTCAAGCTATATTAGAAAAAGTACCTCTAAAGACTATAACAAAATACTAAAACTCTAAATTATCAAAACTACTTAGATCTATAAGTAATACTTGGCTATGTTTTATCTTCTTGTCCTAGTACTACAAATAAATTATTTTTTAATATAAGTATTTGTCTCAATTAATTATAAAAAAGAAATTATTGTTGTAAAATTAGGAGTTTACTACTTTGATTGAAAATCATTAGTTTGAGGTTCAATTTCCCTCGTAGCTTACTTGATAGAAGAAAGTTTGAAATACTAAAGAATGCTTAAGTATTCACTATATTATATTATATAGAACTATAATTATTAAATATTATATCTATAATATGAGCCTTTCGGCTATTTTATCACGTTTAGTTTGGAGCCATTAAATGTAAATAAGTGGGTGTATATCGAATTTTTTATCCTTTGAGTGAAGAGGGCTAAACTAAACGAATAGCCTACGAAAATGTTGAAAAAATTTGTCTAGAGTGATCAACATTACATCTGCCCCTAAAAATGGAATTTACTATTTCTGCTCTATATAGTTAAACTGGGATAAATAACACTTATTAAACGTACTCGCTCAAATACTTTTATTAATTTTTCAATATAAACCAAGAAGAAAAGTGAACAAAAAAAGAAGACAAAATCCGACTGAAGATTTAACGTCTGGCGGAAATTATCTATGGTTATGGAAAGGATGATTACTTCCATTAACGCTTAAAGATAAAGGAAATTTTTAACTAATATTGCTTTGTTTTTCAGGGATTATTAAGGTTACCAGTTCTTCAGTTCTTAATAAGAATATAGAACTTGATTGACAGGCGGTTCACAATTCATATCATTATAACCAGTTGTAATTATGTGATCTTGTAACGCTAACCGCCTTTTGATTTGATTTTTCGTTATGTTATGCCAGCCTCTAATAGGTCGTTTTGGTAATTTTCCCATATGCTTTATAATGGTAGGGGGTTCCAATGGAAAAAAAACAGGGCTTTTGCGATGGAAAAACTCAATAAATATATTAGAGTAAGAGGTCTCTATAGGAGCTTATTTTTAACATTAAGAAACGCAAGGCAGCCGAAAAAAGATAACAAGCAGAAAAAGCCTTTAAGGTATACCTGACTCTTGAACCGAGGTTAGTGGAAGGATCAACCAAATAGTAATAAAAAAGACTATGCTCCGGACTTCGCGTTTTACGGGGAAATGCTCTAACTTGGAAAAATAAAAAATTTTCTTTTATTTTCTTGCAGGATGATTTGAAGCAAATGGTTGAATTTTTAGATGATTATAACGTTTAAAATTTTGAATAGGTATAATCCTAACACCTTTAAACTAAATAT
>JACYFI010000315.1:0-13883 GCA_020975735.1 Ophiocordyceps xuefengensis
TATAGTAGTGATAAGAGCCAGCAAGATAGGGTAAGGACAAATTTCTTGAGCTCTGCTTTGTGCTCATTTAAAATACAAAAAGATTAGTAGTCCAGCGCTTACGACAAGCTCTTTCGAGATTCCGTACACTGCGGTTCGAATCCTGTCTAGGTCTATAACTTGGGTTGAGTGTAACAGAAACATATCCTGGCTCACGTCCGAGGGGTCTGTATAGAGGTGGCATAAGACCTATAGCCGCCTTAGCGTTAATCTTTAATCGGTAAAGCATACTGCTCGTAAAGCAATAATGTAAGACTCTTTATCGCAAGGTCTTTTAATACAATGGTCCCTAAATTCATAATTAAGATAACTCAAAGTTAACATAGGTAATAGTTGATTTTAGAGCTCTACTTTGCAGCCTTAACTATGTTAAAACAAATTTTGACGGCCGGCCCAAAAACTTTTAAAATTGTATAGTTTAACTCAACTCTGAGTTTTCTTGATGATGAGGGGTTTTACTGCGATGCCAAAAGCATTAGTTTTTGATATGTTAAAACAAGGGAATACTTGTTGTCCGTTATATTATTTAATTAATGGCTCGTGTGACGTAAAGACATCATTCAGCACACATGGCGATATTATCCTGGGTACTTCAGATTTTATTATGCGCAGCTATGACTAATACCGGCAGGAGTTAACTTATTTATAAGTTTTCTGTAATTTATCTCTAATATATTAAAAATAGCCCCGTGCTTGCGCGTTCGAGGGCCTGACGTGCTTGGCGCATGTTTTACATATTCCTGTAAAGGACCCACCTTGAAACAAAAGCACCCCTGTACCTGCTACTGCAGGGAGTCAGATAAGGAAAACAAAACCAAAAGAGATGAAATTTTATTATACTATCTAATTTGTGCAGCTTTATTTTTCTATGGCCGCTGAAGGGCTTTAGCTAAAGAAAAATCTGCAGAGAATATCCTTTATGACAAACATTATAAATTTTTTGTTCAGAGTATTTTTGTGCCTGCATCTTCTCAACGACGCAGAGAGAAAAATTAGAAAGTATTTATTTGTTTAAACTGGCCTATAAAAATTCTTGATGAGCTTTTGTAAAATTGAAAATTTAAACCTTCAGAGCTAAGCATTAAAAGTTGATTACTTTAAAAAATTAATGTGAATAATATAAATAGTTTTTGTATTTTTTGTGCTTTTCTAGTCTTAGCTAGTGCAAAGGAAAAAATCCTTGCTAAAGCCCCTAAATAATACACAAAAAGGTGTTATAGCTTTATTGGTAAAAGCCAATCTTGCTCATAAAACAGGTAAAATAAGTGTCGTTCACTTTAGCCCTAGCCTTGTATGCTGGAATCTTGGAATTTGAAAATAGTGTTTAAGTCTAAAGTCTGAAAATAGGCTAGACAGAGGTGCTTAAGCTCAACCTCGGGGTAGTACCAGTGAGGTGTTCAAGGCACTCCGTTAAGATAAGCTTATGTATGTGAACTAATTTTTAGTTCTTCAATAATTTATCTAGCCAAAGCCTTGCAAGCATAGAAAAATTAAGCACAAAAAAAATGGAAAGTGCAAGCCTGCCTATGGAATGTTTTAAATCATTTTATTCTGATATCTTATAAAATAACATAAATATTTAAATAAAAGTGTGGATTGGACTAAATGATTTAAGTCTTCTATATATAATTTATTCTGAAGATTTATTTTAAGTATATCTTACAATCAAGTGGCCAAAAGTACGGCTTTCCTAATTAAGATTTTGAGGAACTTTTGCATATTATCTTTAACAAGATAAAATAAAGGCGCAGCCCGGACAATTTAAATCTTTGAGCATGTAATGGTGAAAAAATTTATTAATCTGAAGGAAACATAACGCACTCTTTCTGCAAGGAGCATTCACAATTTCTTTTGTTTGTGCTTAATTCTCAATATCTCCCCTATGTTTTTGCATTTTGCTACGAAAAAAAGAGTAAGTTGCCTACAATAAGGGTCAAGTGCGTTATTATGTAACTAGATTTTATATACAGATAATTTAGTATGTAATTTAGATGAAGATATCTTTGTTTTTACACTGATCAAATTTCCTGTATTCTCTAAGTAAGACCCCGGGAAGCTCAATTGGCCCCGACGCAGGAGCAATTGAAGTGCTTTGGTTGTAGGTTTTAAGGTCTTACCGGGCATGAAGGAGACTTTAGTTATAATAGGTGATAAACATATGACTTTTTAAATCATTGAAATGTGAGGTTCATCCTGCTAAGCCTTAAAAAATAATTAATTTGGGCAGAACGAGACTCTAAACTATGTTTTAGCCTCGTCATCCTTTAGATCTTATAGTAAATATTAACAAAGAAAGTTAATCAGAGGTAAGACAACAATTAGCTAATGGCGTGTTATTTTTGGGATAGTTGGGAAATCATTCCCCTTTTCAATTAGGAGATATTTGCTCTTTTTTTTAATTATATTCTTATGTAAATAAGATTTTGAATCTTTGTAGCTAGCTCCGTAAGTCTTCTTTTTTAGCGAAGGACGGTAAAAAATAGTAAAACCAAGCCTGGCAGATATTTTTTTACCTTATAAAAACTTAAGTAAGGTTATTGTTATTTCTTGTGAGCTACTCTAAATTATTTTTGCGAGGCGCTGACGAAGTATGCCGCGACAAAAAAATAAAGTACAGCCACAGAAAGAATAATAAATGCCATTTATAGCTTAGTTGGTGTTTTTAGGCAGCTATGCTAAATACAGGAAAAAAAAATATTGCAGAAAATTGTTTAATAATAACATAACTACTTTTAGGGGGTTGTAATTTAAATTGCCAAAACCGTTAAACTGCATTTTGCCCTGTTTCAGGGTTCGTCCTGAACATTCCATAGTTATAAATTAAAAATAATGTCAATGTAAGTATGTACACCAAACAACGCCTTAGATTAACTAGCCAACATTATTTATTAAGGGCTCAAATGCAAGCTCTATATTAAAAGTAAATATATATACTAACAAAGTGAGCTTGGGTGAAACAAGTTAACGCTTTAAGCGCAATCTATGCTACGGGCTAAATAAGTTAAAATAAAAGCATATAACAAAGAGTTGTTATATATTATTATTATTAACTTACATCAGGTATCTGGATGTATAAAATGTTAATTTTATGAATTGAGTTATATGGATTTAAATTTTTTAATAGTTAGTATAATAGTATAAAATATATTAGATTAAAGCCAAAAGGCTGGGTAGCAACGGGGCGGTATAGGTTAATGTAGATTACGGGTTTCCCCTCAGCACTGTGTCCAGTTCAAATCGACTATAACCCGTATCAATACTGTTAATTTTACAATTTAAGGAACAAATAATATAAAAATTATTATAATTAACACAGGGTTAATAGATTGGGATAGATTTACAGTTATTTAGGGCCGGAGGTGGTATGTACAGGCTTCTTTATCATATTAAAAATAAGGATGATGCACCATAATGAGGGAACACTTAATTTTTTCAGGCGCAACTTCTCATAATTCAGGAATATATTTTTTTCTATACATTACTAGAAAATAATTCAAATAACCAACAACTGTAACCTACATTAGGCTACAGAGGCGCAAGCTTCATTGAAATATACAGCATTAATAAATTGAATCTTTATGGTGGTAGCTAATTTCTCCTAGGTTACATGAAAACAGATACGCGTTTTTAATTATATTTCTCTATTATCGTAAATGATTCAATTGAATACAAGCAATAGAAATATAACAAAACCTTTATAAAGAACATATATTAGAAATAGGTGGTGTGTTTTTGTAAAGAGTTATTAGAGAATAACCAAAGCTGACTTCTGAGACAATAATAAAAGATACTTTGTATATTCTAAGGAAAGGTAATTATTCACCACATTAAAATTTTGTTTACCATTATCCCAGATACTAATGTAATACATCTAAGAGGAAGAAGCGTAACACATGTAAGCCCTATAGATTTAGCCTCATCTTGGCTACCTATTGGTTCTATTATTAATTTGGAATACTTAAAGTTCAATAAATTAAAATCTTTATAAAGTTAAAGATTATTATCTACTTAAAGCTGTAAAGCTTTAATTTATTACAAATAGATAATCTGAAATTACGGGAGGCACGTGGATGTTTTAGTAAACAATTGATTTTTAAATATCGTGTTGGTGTCAGTCCAATTATCTATAAATCGAGAATTGTTTCTTTTTTATTAACGTCAGGTTATCAAAAATTTAAAAATGAAGAGCTTGCCAATTATTTCTTTTGTTTAACAAGAATAATAAAGCGCCAACACAAAAAGTTTTTATGACTATGTAAGCTTGCCTGATATAATAGATTATAAAATCACTGCAAGGGGTTTTTTTCCAAGGTGGCCAATGGTGGTTTTTTCTTTTTTTGGGTTACCAAGTTATGCTATAAAAACAGAGGCGGCAAGGACCCTATAGTTGTGTTAACAGGGTTTTCTATTAAATTAAATAATTTAACTCAACACTCCGAATGATGAAGGTCATAAACGGATTAAAAAATAGTTAACACTTAAAAATTGGTTATATCCTTCCTTCAATAGGCATAGTTTTAGTCGATTATGTTGCCGTTTAATAATATTTAACTTCCCCCTTATTGCTTTATTTAAAAAAATTTCAATTTAAAAGCGAATGCATACTTTACGGTCAGGCAAGTCTTTTTGTTTTGCTAAAGTGTTTATTTAGATTAAAAACTTGCCATCTTCTTTTTTTGTCCATACTCTATTTTTTTCTTTCGCGTCTGACGAAGGTATGCCACACAAAAATACAGCATAATTCTGTGACATAATTTGGTTACAAATTTTTGTTTTAATAGCGAATCATGCTAGCTGCGCTATGCGCACCCCTAAAATATATTGTATAAGTATCCGTATAGAAAAGTTTCATAAAATAATAAAATCCTCGTTTGTCTAATTAGGGGTATAGGGACCATAAATTTTTTGGTGATTAGTTTGGGTGTTCGATCACGTCGAGGATAAATATTTTGGTGGGCTAGCGAGCTACGCCTAATTTTAGAACTAGGTGATTCTTTCACTTTTCCCATGAATGATCAGTAGATTGGTGTGTCTAATAGCCTGTTAAATAAAGTAAGAGGTAGTTCTCTATTTCGAAATATTTAAGTATAAAAAGTATGTGGGCTCGCCCACATATACATAAAATACCCATGTAACTCTTGAAATCCGTAGAAAGTAAATCTATATTTATTTAATTAAGAAGCAATTGCTGGCCATGGGCGAAGCCCCCTGCACATAAGGAGAAGAATATTATAATAAAATATATGGCTAGTCGTTTGCATACCGGCAGGATTAGCATAGCTAAAAGGCTCGGCCAAAATATAACATATTTAAAGATAGCTATCGACATTTTGGGTCTAACATTTCAACCGAACTTATAAAATTTAAAAGTTGTAATTCAGGCCCAAGAAGCTCCTTTATAAAAATCCTCAAAAAAGCTAGGGGGTAAAGTTCTTCAATCTCTATGCGGAGCATATCTAGGCAATAAATTAAACCATTTATGTAGCCAACAGGCTTTGTAACAGTTATAGTAAATTAACGGAATAATATAACTGAACCCTAAATGCGCCGAGGATAAGTAGTTGAACACTCTAGTGAATATATTGTAAGCAATAAAAATATAATTTTTTAAGGAGCTTGCGCTACATTTTTCTCTTGCGGTGGTTTCACAGTAGCGCTTGTTTTCCAGGCTTTCTAGAGCGGCGTTAGCCTTTGAGCTTACCACCCATATTCCTTCTGGTGGAAACGATGCACAAAAATTATAAGAATAAAAGTATTAATAATACTTTACATTATTTTTTAGTAAAAAATCTAACATTAACAATATGAATTAATAGGGTGGTTGAGATAAATATAATTTTTTAATTAAAAAGGTAATTGTTAGGCCTCAACGGGTAGAGCAACTACCGTGTGTGTGTAGTTGGCTCCGGTTTCGAATTCTCAGGTTTTTACCCCTTAATGTTACTTTTTAATAAATAAAATATTAAAATAATGGAATAGTAATTTAAAATAAGCGATTAAATTCCAAATAAGTTTACTGGTTTCCGTCCTTGTTTTTTAATTATATAAAAAAACACAGGGGTAGGGTAACGGTTGAAAAGGGTTGTTTTTATATAGGATTAGTAAAAGAGCACACTATTTAAGATGAAATGTTAAAGCATTATGTCCATTCATTGAAGAGATTCAGAATGTGCTTCACAAAATTTAAACTTTTCTTTATGTAGTTATATTAATATCAATGGATGTATTTCAACATAAAAGTCCAATAAGGTATAAGATATATTAAGGTTGTTAGTTGGTTGTAACAACATTGCATCCAAACATTAGTTAATCCTTTTTAACTTGGGAGAAAACAACAAATCATTATTTCCTTGCTGCTTTTACTGGCTGGGCTGGCTTAGCTGGCTTGCTGGCGAAGCACAATAGAATTTTTTTCTTGAGCGTATCCCCCCGTAGGGTAAAACGAACACATGAAATAAGGGGGAAATTAAAAATTCTCGAGCATAGCTGCCTAGCTTGCATAGCCTAAAAACCTTCTTTTAATAAAAGGGCTTTACACCTAAAAAATAGTACCTGTTATCTCGTATAAAAGAACTTAAAGTTACTTCACTATCAGACATAAATAGGATACAGGTTTCGCTGGTTTTCAGTTACCCCTGCAACAACCAACAGGAGATGGATAAGAACGTAAGGTTCGATTTTTTGTAGATAATACATAAAGAACCAAGATAAAAAAAAATAAAGTTAGGATAACATCAACGAAGATTAAAATCCTTAGGTGTATTTATTTCAACTTTATTTATATGTGGTTTGGGGCTTAGGCTTTATTATGGTTTAAACAAGATATAATATCAAGCTATTAATATAAAAATTAAAAATTTAATATTAAAAAAGGTAACGCCATTTTTGTTGCAAGCATCACGCTTGCCATATAAAGACTGAAAAATATGCCTAAGCTCGTTATTATACCTTACTATCATATAATCTGAGTTTCCAGGAGGAGCCGGGTCATAAAAAATTATATTTTTTTTTATGTTATGACTATTAAGAAACCAGCCCTACCATTTTTCCCTAAGCGTTGGGGTAGTATAAAAGTAAAACTCTAATCTCCATAGCGTTGGTTAAAAGTTCGATCTCTTCCTAGGGCCTTCACCTTGACTGATTTTAGGTTGAATATATATATTGTTTATAGAGACGCATTTACAGATACCTTCATCTACACATAGCTATCAGATTGATACATGACTAATGAATATATAGTATTTTCATTTAATGTATCTAAAGCATGAAAATTAGATAGCTGTACTTCTAATTGAATGTGTCTCTTCTCCTGTTACAGCACTCCTTCCCAATTTCTAGTGATTTGAACTTATTCCGATTATTTTATTCAGCGGTTCAATTTAAGGGTTATCTATTTTCTTTTGTACTAGAATAATAATATCTATCTTATCTCTTTTGCTTTCTAACGCCGGTTAATCTAAGGACGAGTGAATAATCTAATTTTATTAATAGATAGCATAATATTTTTAGTTTATTGTATCTTAAATGATCTATGCCTCTTAACCTGTAATTACTAAGGTATGTTAGGAATTAACATGGGGGTTTATTATAGTTACAAAATTACCCCAAATATTTCATATATTTTAATTATCAATTAAGTAATATTGGATATTTGACTTAACCTAGTCTTTTACCCATAGAGAATGTTTGAGTATCTGAAAAATATTCATCTCTAAAAACTTGTTATTTTACAAATTTTGTTTATTATTAATACAAAAAATAATTAATAAATGGGACAACATCTAAAAAAGATAGAAACCCTTTTAAAATATTTATTTTGTATTAAAAGGACAATATTATGTGGTCTACTAATGATTAGTTTCCAATTTTATAAGTCTTTGAATTGGCAAAGTTTGGATTATATATATTAAGTACTATATATAGGAAATTCAGAATTATCAAGTACGGGGGTTTATATAACTTTTATTGGGTTGATTTAAGTTCTTGGCTTTATAGGCGCCCGTGTGCAATTATTAATTGGATCTAAACGACTTAGTTATTATCCATACATAACACCAGGCAAACAGAGCTTAGATGAAGGGGAAGCCCGACATTAACTTTAGCATCTCTGATCAAAAGGTGGGGTAGATGAAATCTGAAAGTCTAGTGAACCCATCGGAGCCGAAGCCGCTATGAGTAAAGACTAAACTCCCTTGAACCCTTATTTCAGGGTATCCTAAATAGGGGTATACTACGTCCAGGAAATAGGATATGTTGCATTGTGTACGATTGGATATCGAAAGATCGTACAAATGAGTAAACAGCCCAACCAGGTACAATAAGTTACATAATAAGTTAAGAGTGGGGGACTCTAAGGACGGATTAAAGAAAATAATAAATTGGGAAACTACGTGGATTTCCTACAGTCGCTAAAGGACCTGGTAACCAGAGGAGTTCGATAGGTACCCACTATGGGGAAGGACTCAGGATTTAGCGTCGTACTACACCACCTAATCCTGGAGTTGCCCGTCTAGTTTTAATGACCGGTTTTCGGTAAAAAACTACAGAAGATTATGAACTTTCGTAGAAATAACAAAGTTTTTGTTGTGAAGATAAATTATACAGATTATTAGTTGCCTAAAAATTTTAATATTACGCAGCTTATCAAAATTCAAAATAGCCGGGCAACATGACTCCGGATATAATACCTACTACGTTGGAATAGGATGTCAGAAGGAATGTTAAGTGAATTTATCAATAGCTTGAAATGATGGTACTTCTTCCCAATTCCACCCTGGAAGAAGAAATATAAAATTACCAAAGTAACGGAGGTAAAGACGACTAGTGAACTCTAGGCCCCTCCCTTAGAGACAACTAGTACAGGATGATAAGGATGATATTAAGAAGCTAGTTTAGAAGCACTTTCAGACGAAAGCAGTCATGGGTTTAGACCTCAACGAAGTGCCAACACCGCATTAAAAATGTTTAGAACAGAAATCGTTTGGCCAAATGATTTATAGAGGAGAGTTACTAAATGTTTTGTCAAATAGATCATAAACAAAACTATGGATGTCTTCGAACGAAAGAATTAAAGAACCCAAGGATTTTTGGATTTAATTTACGTAAAACCGGTTGAATGCGGCTTACATGGAATTCATTAACTTACTCTCCTCCGTAGCAGAACACCTAACGGTTCAATAATAAGCCCCATATAAGCAATATCCTTTGCTCGGATAACAACTTCGACCGTTTTATCGGGAAACTACAAGAGAAGATTTCGACGGTGGATCAAAAGTCCTACTATAACCCAATCAAATAATCGATTGTCCCTTAACACGGAAAGCGCCAAAACCTGAGGGGGTGCAGGAATAATTTACAATAAAGTTTTACGACTTAATACGTCTAAGCTGATTATCGAACGCTTAATTTAAGAAGATGGAATACCATTAGATATGCAGATGACTGAATTAATAAGTTGTTAGGAGGTCAAAAGAAAGACTGTGTGAATTTTATGTAAAAATTTAAGGTGTTCTTGAAAGGACCGAGTTAGGGTTAGAGCTTTCGAAGCTAAAACCAAAATAGACCAACGCTAAACAGAACACGCTTAATTCCCTTCGGGTTAGAGTCAAAAGAATAATCCAGAAGACTTCTCCTAGAAGAAGAATCTGTTTTGAGCAGAAGATAGTAAAAAATATGAGACCTTTCCTAGCCCCGTAGACCAGGTCAAAAAAAATGATAAGCAATGGGTTTTTTTAAAAAAGGATAGACCATCCCAAAATTTATCTGAATGCAAGATCTAAAAGGATGCTATAATTCTACCTATTATAATTCAGTTCCTATAGAGGTATAACACATACTATTCATTTCGGCAGAGTAATTTAAAAGCCACTACCCACAAAGTACACTATATACTGAAAGAAGCTTGGTGCAAAACTTCGTAGCCAGCAAATTAAAGCTTGGAGCTCAACTAAAAATTATTTGCAACCTGTGGAAAAATCTTTAAGGGCAAAGTAAGCATGGGTTCGGTAAAACCTAGTACAGGAATATGAAACACCTCGCCTTCAATATAAAAGTGGATGCATTATATTAAAATTCAATGCACGAAGTTGTTATCCAAAGCTCATTGGAAGGCTATTTACTTTTCGTTCCATGTGATACCCCGATCCTAAGACGAGTGGAGATGCATCACGTTCGTTGATGAATGGACCTGTAATCCTAAAGCTTAACGAAGTGGAATTACATTAATGGCTCGAAAGAATCGTAAGCAAATCACACTTATATAGTAAGAGTGCCACCATGAAACATCCATGTCTAAAACATCCTCCAACGAATAAAAAAAAAAAATCTACGCCAGAATCTGGAAGAGCCGGTATCATGGGAAAAGCATACGTAACGGGTCGGGAAAGAGGGAGTGATCGGTAAATAGAGATTGCTTTTTTCCCAGTTTCATTGATAGGGACAGTTTATATATGCCAATTCAGTGAAGTATAGTCTAAGAATAATTATAATATTATAATACTGAGTATAAGTGGATAAAGGTATTCAATGTCAATGATTATTAAACGCTTACTATTAATATCCTTTTAGGTTAACTTACTATAGGCATTTTTTGATTTTAAACGTAAGTTGCGAGCCTTTTCAATTTTTGATCTTCCTAAAAAAGGGACTTGGGAATCCTTACCCAACAATGTTGGGAGTTAAATTTATCAAATTCCCGGGGGAAAACCCCTAAAGTTTTGGTACAAGCCATAAATGAAAATTTATATGATGGCTGAACCTACATTACTCAGGTATGTAAATAACGCAGAATGAGCTAAAAAACGAAATTGGGGCAAAATCCTGATCTAATCAGTAAATACATTCGGACCAAGAGCAATTAGTTTGTAAAAGAGAACGAGTAATGGTAGCTGATGTGAGTATTTAATTTACCCGCGTTAGATAACTCTCGGTGGGCATTCGCAAGAAGTTTCAGAGTTAAAATTCTGTTTCTGAACCAAATTATTACACAAGACGACTTTAATTCTCTAGAGGTCTAAAAACTAGAGACAATATAAAACTACCTTTAGACCCCTGATTTGATTCAGGGTATTCTCTGACTGCAAAGGATACGTCTCTTTGATTTTAATTCGTAAAACACGAAAAAAACCCGTAGTTAGGTTTGAACAATTCGGAGCTTTGACTTTCTCAATTAATCTCATGCTGAGACTAAGTATTTTTAAAACTTTTTCTTTATAGCCTATTTTGAGGCAAGGAAGGAATAGGAAAGAAAGAAATGGTTGTTTATGTTTACAATAGGTTCTTTTGATCAATTTAAACAAAAGTAATACCCTCATTGTTGATAAAATTATTCCTCTAAAAATACTCAAAAAATATTTCTTTTTATTTGTTATTTAAAAAGTAAAGTCGTTATGAATGCAACGAAGGGAACCTTTAAGAGATGAAGTTTGCAAAAAAAATAAATATGTAGAAACTTCTTTAAATAAGGGATTAACTCCTTTACCTCTTATAGGCATTTTCCTGATACGTTGCTTTAGCAGACCATTGATTACCACTTATGTTTCGGAAATTAGACCCTCTAATGGGTAGCTGGGTTTTACAAGTGGTAGAATGAGTTGTTTTAAAGTTAGTACCTAGAGAATCTCAAAATTACATAAACAACAGGAAGTCGTGTAAGGAGTTTACTTTTGGTATAATTCGACATATTTAGAGATGAATTACTTATTTGAAAGATTCAGGTATATTCTTTGATTTTGGTTCAAACATTATTACGTATAAAGATTTATACTGAGTTTAGATGTCAATCGTCAAAAAATAAATTATCGAAAAGACTTACCTTTTTTTCGAATAAAACCCTTGTTCCTCGTTTAATCTAAGGATATTTTGAAGATTGGAGCTTAAAAGTAAGCAAAAAATGGTACCAAACAAAAAAAATCATTTAACTACCCAAGTTTTCGATCCGATTCTCCAAAGTAAAAACAGATGAAAAGGTAAGGATATCTAAAATAACTTACTTCTTGAGAGAATATGATTTTCAAAAGTTTGGTTTTATTTTCTTTAAATTTTGGGACGATAATTTTAATCGAATCATAGGACGTTTTATGATGCATTACCCTTACTAATAGTACCAAACATTTTGTGAGCTGTTAGTAGCTAAGAATGTCCATAATTTTATTTTATTGTGAATTAGTTTATTAATACAGGGTCAGGGGCTCATAGCAATGAAATGAGTTAAGTTCAATTGATTATGAGTTCTTTTTTTCTCCTTTTAATTAATAGACAGTAGGTAGGTTTAACCACATTTTAGAATAAAAAGGAATAATTGCTTATAGTAACAATAACTCATGTAGGTTTTGATATTATTAGTGTAGGTATTATCTTGTATTTGAGGTCAACTACACATTAAGATTTTATTAACACAATATACTAATTAGTAATTTGAATTGCAATTTTTCATAACTAGTAGCAAATAGGTTTCTCTTTATATTGCTAATTACTAGTGAAAATAAAGAAACATGATGAATTAAATGGATAAACTAATTCGTCCTATAACAATTAGAAATTCAATTAAAAGGTTAATTTTTATTATTAATCCTGTTTTAGCTTTAAGTTTAGCTTATTTACTATTTTTTCATTTGAAAGGTGTACCTCCATTCTAATAGGATTTGATTGGAGAAACAAATGGTATTAAGTGCAGCTAATTAGATAAAGTTTAATTATCTATCTATTATCGCTATATACTAGCTGTTTAAGGTGCTGTGTACTGAATTTAAGTATAGTAAAAGAAATGTTTTTCAGGCTTACCGGGCAACTATATAATTATACCTTTATTAGAAGAATTAGGTATTAAAAGGTGCTGTCACTAATAAGAGGGGTAATGTTTGAGCTCGGCTATTATGAATAAAACAATATCTTTGCTGGACCACCGTCCACGCCAACAACAATTTAAGATTTTAAATATAATAAATAGAGCTATACAATGTCCATATCTTTTTGAGTATATCCGGTTAAACATACAAAAGTCCTATTTTTTTATTATTAAATCAAAGATGGTAAAGCCAGTGGGGTACGAAATTGGACAATTCTTTTTAATGGTTAAATGAGCAGTATGACTTTTATTTTTCATTGTTGTGTCAATATTCTAACAATATTATTTTTTTAGCTCTTTTAAATTTTAGTAATTAAGCACTCACATAACCCTAACCAGAGAATATCTTCTATATTTCCCGAGTGTGGGAATTCAAGTTTTTTAGGCGCAAAACTAGAAACCAATGGGTGTAAAAATTCTTATTTTTGCCATTAGTTATATCTTTTATTAGTTTAAGAAATTCTGGTAATTTTATCCCTTTTGGTCGTTAGTTGGGCTATGAAAAGTGGGATATATTGGTTTAATTAAATGAGTAACTTCTTATTTATAGGGTAAATTATTTTCTGCAAAGGATGTGTATTGAATTGGTAAACAATGATTAAAATAAGGAGTAGACAATCTTTAAAATTATTGTTTAAAATCAAAGTAACATTTGTTTAAATATCTAGTACGGAGAATAAGGAAACTAAAATGCCATTTCTCCACACAAACTAAAAAGCAGCTACAAAGGCCAC
The DNA here is from genome assembly GCA_020975735.1 of Ophiocordyceps xuefengensis. Classification (NCBI taxonomy): domain Eukaryota; kingdom Fungi; phylum Ascomycota; class Sordariomycetes; order Hypocreales; family Ophiocordycipitaceae; genus Ophiocordyceps; species Ophiocordyceps xuefengensis. The sequence goes on from JACYFI010000315.1 coordinate 13,618, forward strand.
ATATTTTTTGTCAACGCCTCAAGGAAAAATATGCTAAGACTCCAATTTTATAGGCTGAGGCATGCAATACTGCGTCACCAGTACCCGTACATACAATAAAAAATAAGGCTTTTAGGGGCCAAAAACGTAGGTTATAGAAGACTTCCAATGTTAGGAGAGAGTTATATTTAAAATAAAGGGCATTTCCGTGTTACAAATCTTCAAAATAATGCTACAGGTTGGGCAACAGTGGGGTGTATAGGAAGCAGGAGTAGCGAATAGGTAGT
>JACYFI010000316.1:0-10169 GCA_020975735.1 Ophiocordyceps xuefengensis
TCTAAATATACGTGAAGTATAACATCGATTTTCTATTTTCATCCACAAGGATATTTATGTATAAATTCATCATGATGGTGGGGTAAAAATAAACCTTATATCCAAGAGGTATGTTCTCTAGGTGGGTATGTTATAACTCAGGCTTCAAAAGGGGTATTTATAGAAGGTGTTGGACCTTGAGGACGTGGTTAGATGGTTGTGTAGGATGAAAGAGGATTTACCTGTTGCGTAGGTTTAGGTAATCTTTGGTGTGGTATAAATGGTTCAGGATTAATACATGTAGATGAAGTTACCTTGAGGTGAATTAATGATTGTTGGCATTGATTGTACACTTTTGTCAATGGTTATGGGGATTATAAAACCCCACGATTGTGTCATCTGTATTTTCTATAAATCAGCCTTTCAAAACCACCCTGTCATTTGAATTATTTCCCTCTATACAGAATTTATGTAATGAGGGCACGCCCACAAAATAGCCGCAAAACCACCAGAACTGGTTATTGTCACAAATGTCAATGTCCTATATGGACAAAACTAAAGTTATTTTAATAATAAACATTATAGGTAGGTAAATAAAAGTTAGTAAAAATATTAGAAGGAAGAATTTTAGGGATAGTGCTGGTCAATTAATTTTCTTTTTTTTAACATTAAAAACTTTATTCTGATTTAAAGTATTATAATTTGTGGTTCTTCTGTGTATCACAAAGGAAAAAGAAATATTTTTTCTGTATAGGGCTATTTTTAGATAACCGTTGACCCTAGAGATATCTAATTGTTATTATTTACAATTAAGAGAGTTATAGACTATAAAAGCATATTACGTACCAGAATAAGGAATCGTCCTACATATCCAACCAGGTATATTGTACACTAAATATACTTGTAAAAAGAACTAAACCCAAATAAAATTCAGGATTCTTCTTTATTTACATCAGATAAGCGGATTGTTCTAAGGAATCTAGGTAGAATGAACCCCCGAAAGATATGACCGATTAAACATATAAATTAATAGCTGCTGGAATATACACCTAAATGTAACAAGCCCAAGAACCCATTAATGTAATCTTTCAGTAATACCCTGATAAAGAATAAAGAACTCCCCCTTGGAATGAAGTTAAAGGTGTACCACATTTACCTTAAAGATTAAGATAAATAAACAATAAGGCAATTAGGGACATTAATTTGAGCTAAACCTTCTGTACGAGGTATAAATAGATTAGGTCCCTAGTTCTCATCGAATAAGAATCCCCCTAGCAACAAAAGACCACTTGTACAAATCACGGTGTGCTAATCCCCTAATATAAATAAGAACCTTCTAGACCTTTGAAACAGTGTTACTAAAAGCAGCTCATTAAGATAACTGAAGCATGGCAACTGAGAATAGTGCAACTAACTCTTTTAATATCAGTATAGTTCTAATTAGGTACTAAAAACTAGCCATAAAGAACAATTATGGTCCCTATAACATAAATTATAAAAGGAAGAATCTAATGTAAAAACTTTAGGAAGTATAAGGTAAAAAATAGTTCCGAAGTATTTACCATTGTAGCGTAACTTAAGGACAAATCCCGGCTAAACAATAACCTTTCCCTTCCAAGGGGGGTACTCCACGTGTGCCTTTAGTAAGTCATTATTTCAAACCCCATTAACCCGGTGGTTTTTCACAGCAACTGCCTATAAATTTCCCTACAAAGTAAAAAATATTTGTTGTTTTATTTCTAATTTAATTTAAATAAAGTACCAAAATCACGGCTACTACCCATAAGTAGGTTGATATATTTAATTATAGATAAAGTAATAAGATATGCCCTGAAATGTATATAAGAATAAAATAGTTTACTTACAGCTTTTATTTTCTATATCAGACCAAAGTCTAACCTCACTAAATAGTCAAATAAGGATGTATAGATACTTCAAGAATATAATAGAATTAACATTATATCATTAATAGGCCATAAATAGGGCTTAATAATACGTTTCTAACAGATAGCATTATTACAAATAAGATTTTTATTTCTCATTTATAAAGAAGTCTCCGAATTTGACTAATTAACGTATCAGGGTACTTATTATTGTTATTAATAACCATAAAGTATACTGTATTATTAACCACCTAAACCAAAATAAATATCAAATTGTTGAATATTATATGTTCCTGTGTACATACTGGAAATTGATTTTTAGACAATATTATTAAATACTATGAAAATAATTCGAGATATAAATCAAAGGTTTTATACCTAGGTTAACAGTTAGTATCTAATTTTAGTAGGGTGGAAGCGCTACCGTAAGTGCCTTTTAAAAATTTGGTTTTTCGCATAGTAAGGAGTTATATACTAATAAATTAAATTGCACCTATAACAGGTACAGTTAATAGAAATGACTATAACCATTTACCAAACATTATTATCTGGAACTTTAGATTTTCTGAGCTTTAGCATACTGCAAGCCTAGACCAAAATGGAATTGCGATTTCATGGTGAAAACTGCATCTGATGTTTTTCTTGCTTGCTTTCAGGCCTGGCCGAAGGTAGCGCAGCGGCGGTGCTCCAAAAAAAATAGCGAGATCAAAGATTTAATGTGCGAAAAAATATTTTTCCTAGGCCATAACCTTGCAGATATAGCATATGAAAAATTTTAAGCCATGTAAGCACTCCCTCAAAACCCTTTATAAAGCTAGCTTCGTTTAGTCACGCCATACAGGGGGAGGCGGCCTTGGCCTCGAGGTATAAGAACGCTTTATTTTATATAAAGAAGGCAGAAGCAACCAGCACCTGAAACTCGCTAAAATAATTGATCTTTAAAAAATGTGTATATTCTTATCCATAGGTTTATTTTAGTGCTAGATTTTTATAGACACGGTGGCTAACTAGCCCGCGGGTTTTTAAATTTAGCTATTGCTTTGGCATAAACAAAATGAAGGCCAGCCTTTTAGTCGATTAGCCTAGCCAGATATATTTTTATTCGTCATTCCATATACTCATATTTTACGGAAATAGTCTTTTATATGGTCTATAATTAAAATAAACTTTTAATTTATAAAATAGCCCCAAACATTTATAATATAAGACGGTATTAAAATTAATTAATGCAAAAAAATTAGGCAGTAAGACATTCAAAGAAGGACAGCACCTGGGTCGAATCTAATTCAGAAAAGAGTCGCCCGGGCAGTCCCAAATAAATACACAAATACCAATATTGGATTTTTTTTATTACCTAAAGTTTAAAACTAGACGATACCCTTCTACATGAAGACACTCGTTAAAAAATTTTGGTCCTTGTTTTACAATTTTCTGTACGATGTAGTTCACCCCTATAATCAAAATAAATATGCACGTTATAAAATTCTTATGATCAAATGATATAAATAAAAATCGATTGTATTAAATAACCACCTAAAGAATAAACTACTCTATAATTATTTTACACACCATTAAATACAACAACATAGAGTATTTCGCCTATAAAAGAAGAAAACGAAATATAACAGGCGCGTCTCGGTCATAAATCCGCTAACTAAAGGTTCAGATTCCGGTTGGTGTGATTCTTATTATTTTTTTGTCTTTTATAATGTGCAAACGATTTGTGTTACGAGCATGGCCATACTACGTTAGCGCAACTAGGAATTTTCTGAGGTTATTAAATTAATAAATAATTCTTTGTATATAAATGCTTATTAATTTAAAAGAGTTGCGCCATCTACGTGTAACCCCTAGGTTGTATGTAGATATTTAGTCAATTCTACATTTTGTTTTAAATTTTTTATAATCATAGGTAGCCATCTAAGGTTAATTATTACTACATCGCTAAAAGGTATTTATTCATTGCTTAGCTCCGTCTTAGCCTTGGCCGTGATTCGGCGACCTTTTGCTATAATAGGATCTTTTAAACTCTTACCGCGGTTTACTCAATCTTTAATTTAGTATCATTAGTATGGTTTATAACCCCTAATTTTGCTGAGCAATAGACCTAAACTTTATAATAAAAAGATCAAATTTCATTTTAGAATTATATAACTAGTTTCTAGCCCAGTTAAAATTATTTGTGGTAATTCTTTTTTCCTGGTATCTAAAATATCTTTGTGATATAATGACTTAAACCTTATTAACCATCTTTAATTGAAAAGCATTTTTGTCGCGTGCCGTGCCGTGCGTGGTCTACAGCATTAGAATTATTTTATATATTTTGAAGTGGCTCATTAAGTCTCATTATAAAAGGGTCATCCGCTGAACGTGTTCAATTACTGTTTACTGTTCACAGTATGGATCAAATTAATAAATACCTCCTTTAACGCTTTAATATTGACCCTTGGTCTAGGATTTTTATAGAAATCTTTTTACATCGTAAAAATCCTAAGACTTAAAAATTTCGCTGCGGGTTAATATTAGTAGGGGAACAAGGGGTTTTAGGAGGGATGTGTAATAAATTCCTAACAAGTAGTAATTGAGTACTTTTCGCGAGCAGTAAAAGGTAAACTCTTTTACAATTTACACCGTATAATAAGGAGATTATTATACAGATAGGCTTAAAATAAAATAAGAAAAAATCGAACTAAATATACTTCAGATAGGTTTTAAATCATAATATATTTTTATGAAATTAATAAATTTATTTAAGAGCTTGCGCCCCCTACACAACATTTAGAGATTCCTTAACAATGCTCTACTAAATTTACATTTTATGTCTGTATTTCTCCTTAGCACAGCAGCATAGAGCAGGAAAAAAATGCAATAAATTTCTTTAATTAAATTATCATTTAAATGCTCCTAATTAAGAATAAAAATCTTGTGCACTACCTATGTATTTGGTGTCCCATTTTTAGTTATTAATAAAAATTACCTCCTTGCCTTTGTAATATTTATTGTTTATAATGAAGCTATACAAGTTTCATATAAAAATTTTTTTAATATTAACAATGGCAATAGGACTTATGTCTCACGGCGCGTATTATGTTTAAAGTCTCATTGTGCTGCTAGTATTTAAATCAATAAAACCTCTTAGTAAGGTGTATTTTTATGCTGTATTTTTTTTGCGGCACCCTTCGTCAGACGCAAGAAAAAAAAATTAGTAGTAATGCCGCAAGTACATAATAATTTAAATTAAGGTCTTTTAGCCCTCGGCTGACGGTTATAAATAAACGAATAAGGGGTTGAAGTAGGATAATTAGTTACTTTTAATCTATTCTCTCATTATTAGCTGGACTATACCTTTTGTTTAAATATGTATAAAATTACAACCCGTCACCTATTTAGTCCTCTGGAAGATTTTAACGTGTTTAAAAGATTACGTGCCCCGCTGATTTTCTTTAATAAAGAATTCCAGCAATTCTTCGGTGATCTTTTATGAGACCAAATTCTAAATGCCCTCAGCCTAAATCGATGGAGTCTGTAGGTTTTCTGCTACAGAACCAATAGAGGAATCATAATTTTAGTATACAAAATAAAGGTAAAGCTAATGATACTATTTTTGAGAATCTGTACGTTTATAGTTTAAAATTTAAGGCTATTTGTTATCAAATATTTGACAATTAATACTGATACCATTTAAACTAATTCATAGCAATTAAGTTTGGGCTGTCTTCTTAAAGACCCTAAGAAGCGATTACATTAAGCCACTATCATTCCGCATAATCATCTATCCATACGGTAAGCTAATAGATGAAACAAGCTAGTCTTTAAATAGTAACCTTACATTCCAATATCACCTACAGAAATCCACGCCCCACAATGGGGTTAACTAACAGCGGTACCTAATAAGCGAATTATTAAGTTACTTACTGGACCGTAGGCAAAAATAAAAATTTAAATTAGCTGTGTAGGTGCAACCAATACTCTTTTAGAAGTAATTTTAAAGCCATTCTGCCGAGTGCCCTGTAAATAACCCGTATTACGAGATTTTCCTTTTTTATCCATTTATGTGAAGCTACTAACTTCGCGCGAACATAACCCCAGGAAAAGTTCTAGGATCTTTTCCCCCTTAAATAGTTGTGCAAATAATTAAATTACCAACCTATCCATTTTAACCAGGTATAAAAATTTATACCCTTACTTTTTCGAATAGGGTCTGGACGTTATATTTCTTAAGCATTCAAACAAGGTGGGAAGCGAAGCTACGCTTCTTAACACCCATTCACCTATTAGTGCGATGAAACGCATACCTAACTAGCACTTGGCTGCGGATTGAGCCGAGTTCCACTTATCGTGCATCTATTTGATTTTAACTTTTACCTCGAGTCATTACCTGAGCCATGTATTAGTCTTCCTGATACCATTCATAAAAATTGCTTGTAGGGGTCCCGCAATTTTGAGAATGCTTTTAGCAAGGTTCACTTCTGCCATGGCCTCGAAGTAAATTACTTAGCCCTTACCTAAAAACTTTTTTATGTGCGGACTGAAAAAATATAATCCTTTATACTCTCTCTTTTAGGGTAATAAAGATGACTTGCCCCTAAACTATTACTAATTGTTTTAGTACTTATTTTAATAAATTCTCTTTAGGTGCTCTTAGTTATAACGCATAATAGGTTTATTTATTATTAGTTAGTAATAATAATTTAATTAATTAACTTTTTATATACACCAAATTAATATAATGGCTTGCATCGCGGGGGCAATTTTTAAATAATGTTTTTCTTTTTTCTAAGCGTCAGACTCCAACTAACGTTTGTTACACTTCATGGCTTAAATTATTAATCTAGTTGTCTCCAACTTTATATTAGGGCGGCTAATATCCAAGTTATTTAATATAAGATCAGTAAATCTACATTAAATGTTACAGCACTTTGGGTAATTGCTACTAGTAATTGGATCTGTAAAAGTAATAAGGTTGAAGCATTTATAAAATTCCATACTCCTACAATATTTCAAATTTTTTCTGTTTAATGATATATTTCACTTTAATTTTCTATTTCTTAAAGGTTTAATTCGTAAACTAAATTATATAGGAGTACCCTTTATCCTCTTTTAATCAGTTTAATGCTGGGTTGATTAGTTATAATTATTTTCGCTGTTTCAGTTAAGAATTTAGCCTATTGTCCCTTAAGATTCTGTATATATTTTTACTTAAATAGTACCCAATCCTCCTTATTATTTTATATTCATACCTTTTTAGCTTTGTACGATCCTAAATTTCTAACCCGCCTAGCATCGCTTTACTACGGTTTTCTAAAAGTCATAAGATTCTATTCTTATTAGTTAAAAGCAAGTAAATTTTTTTAAAGGGAACGCGCAAGCTCATATGTATTTTAAAAAAGCATTTAAAGATTCTGTAGTCACACTAAGTCAATCTTAATAACTCAGTTTAATCGCTAAACGATTGTCATACAATTAAGGACTTAGTTGTCCAATTAAACATATTCCGAGAATAAATATTATACCCCTTATAAGAGGGCCACGTTAACAAAATTTGATTCTAGTTGTCTAAGCTTAGTATGTTCATATAAATAAATCATAAAAATTTGGAAATTATCATTTTATTAGATTATTTATTAAAAATAGTGTTGACTAAGATAAGCGTAATTGTTGCTGGCAAAAAGCCCGTAAAGATTTTTATTGTTTCTTTCGCATTATTTAGATTTGCGAATTTCTAAAACGGCAAAATTCGAATTTATCTCAACCGATACTTTTTGTACTGTTTTTTTTGTAAAAAACAACTAAACGCATGAAAATCTAATCGTTCAAATTTACATGTAGGATGGCCTTTTAAAATTCTTCAAGGTCCTCTGGGACCTCGAGGGCCTAGGGAAATCTTTAGCTCAACCTTTTTTCTTGCATCTGTCACCGCAACAAAAATATTAGGATTATTATTTTTAAATCAAAACCTTATATATATAACATTTTTCCTCTCGCCCCTCTTCAAACCTTAAAATCATGGTATTAAGAGACCTTGTTTAAAAAATAAAAAAAATCTTACCTCATTTGTTTATTACATTTACTTATAAAAGGATAGATGCGCACAAAGGGGGCTTTTTTGATATAAGCTAACTAAGCTTGTATTATACTTAGAGCAGTATTGATGAAAATCTATAAAAAAAAAGTTGCTATTTTCTTTGACCTACACATGGACTAAATCGCCTTTGCCAAACTAGCCCATAGTTTTATCCTTTCAGTAACATTACCGATTATGCTTACACACAGTATACGACTGGCAACATTAACACTAAGTTTTCAATTATTGCAAATTTAAATTAGTCGTAGGCCATCATTTTCTGTTGTGGGTGTGGAGGCAAGTAAATTTTTTTATAATAAATTTAAATCCAAAACATCGCTAATCTAAAAATAAAATATTAGGAGGCGCACTTCTTGTGTGAAGGGGGGCCCATTCAAAAAAAAAATATGGCCTCTTTGCATTTTATATTGGCATACAATAGTAGCACACTAAAAACATTAAAAAAGTCGTGTGAGCTATAATTTATACCTTAGGTTGGCCCATATTAAAACTTTAGATAATTTTGAGAGGGCAGGTTGCTATCTTCTGTGTGAATAGGGGTATGCTGCAGCCCCGCAAAAAATAGCCAAATAATACCTTAAAATATAACCTATTTATTATTAGTGCGCGCCTTGGGCTTGCGCAATACAAATACTAGGGGAATACGCAACTAGCGGGCTAATAAGACAAAGCAGTAATTCCTAGCTTTTCTACACTTCCACCAAGGGGCCGCTAGCCTCTCTCAAAATCAATAAGATCGTAATATTGAGAGTATTAATAGGCCTCTAGCATTGAGTAAAGAGCTAAATTCCTTATCAAAAAGGCAAAATTATGTCTAACCTGCTATCATTTATCCAGGTGCGTATTTATAAAATCAACTCTTTTAAGTAAAAGCGTTGCTAACTTGACCGTATTTTTTTGCCATAGAACAGACGGATATACAAGCTAAGTCTATATTATTTTCTTTGTAAAGGTAAAACTTCAATCGCTGAAGGATTTAGTGAAGCTTGATTACATCCTTCACTCTAAACTATGGTAACGCTGTTTAAAGTTAAGCTGTTAAGTAGATTGTATAGAACACCTGGTGTTAATTCAAGGAATTTCAACTAGCTATTTACCTTCTACTAAATTGTTTGTAGAACAATTGTATAAGAAATAATCAGCCGGACCACAATCATTACAAATAGGAATTTCCTACACATACAATTAAATTTTCAATCCTGGGAAAAGACATCCGATAGTCTTCCTTTCTTCTAGCATACTTTGTCAGCATTTTTATATCTTATTTCTAAATGACCGATCTGTGCATGTTTTCACTGCAGAGTATTGAAAATGGGTAAGGTAACCCCTTTCTTTTACATAACTTTAGAATAATAGGTATTTATCTTTTAATATTGTTTATCTGTTACCCTATATATTTTACATAGTTATGCTCCTAATGTAAAATCTTTTTACTAATAGATACTACAACCCCTTAGCACTTCCTTAAATAAACTGCGCACTCATTACTATTTTGAAACATAACCGCCTATTCTCTAAAATTTCAGTAAGTATTTATTCAGATTAGTTTACTGTAACATAGGATTCATTCAAAACCTTTGTCTTCTTTATTCATAATGTGCTTAAATTCCTTAGATTTTCTTATTATAACAATGGACTAAATGGCCTTGAGTTTCTTTAGGATTTATTTTGTCCTAAATAGGCAGGCTTTGTGCGAGAAAATGTTTTTAATTCTTGCTAATGCGCAGCTTATTTTCCATAAGCATAAATAGTCCAGAAATAAAAACGTACTAAGTCTTATCTTAGTATTTACAGAAAAAGTTCTTACTTTACGGGACTATCAGATTAAAAGGTCTTATTAGTACTTTTTTGAAGCATTTTTATAATCCCCATACTGGATCCCGCGCGCCAGGGGGTTTAAAAATTTATAACAGGTTTTATATCAATAAATATACTGGTTGTTTTACAATAATATTCTTGCTTTTTTATATGTGTACCTCTATTACCATAACCATATAAAATAATGAGCTTGCTGGTCTAACAAGAAAAATGATTCAAAGCTTCCCCCCATATCTTCAAAAATGAGAATTAGATATATAACTTACTTATCGGATTAAGAACGAAAAGGGAAATGTAATTAATAGCTATTTAGCCTAAAATTCATACCGTTAACCTCACGTAATTACCGTGAACCTATTATTATAAGATTAGAGACACCCTTATATATAATAGTCGAGGGCTGC
>JACYFI010000317.1:0-14468 GCA_020975735.1 Ophiocordyceps xuefengensis
AACAAATATGTTATACCCTTTTTCTCGAATTAAATATCTACTTCTACAGGGACAAAGGAAAAAAAGGACTTAACTGAAAGGACCTCCGCACGTAAAATATGGCCCGAGTTCATGATTCTAAAGTTATCTAATAAAGATGGGTTTAGAGCTAACATCGTTCTATTAAAATCGGGAATGATTCTCACTCTAGATTATATTTTTTAATATTTTCCAAAATTTAGGGTAACCACATTAGCCTATCCTTCAAGGATAAAAATTTGTGGCGCGAAGGAACCCGGCAAATTGACTACCGTAACTTCGGATAAGGGAGGGTTAAAAATCCTTTACTTAATATCATGTAAAAAAGGAAGAAGCAAGATTAAATGATGTCGTACGACTGTTTTAATTAAAACCACAGCACCTTTGCTGAAAGATAAAAATCTTAAAGTTAAGGGTGAAAATCTGCGGTGCGCGTCTTTGGGTTAACAGAGATGATTAAAATAATACTATTATTATGAGGTTCGAGATAACCCCCCGGTTAAAGCGGGACTTAACGTGAGGTGTCCTAAGTTAGCGAAATGGCCTTTGGCGTTTAACATCGGTTTGCCACTGAAATGGTTAACTCGATACCAACAGCTCGTCTCTATGATTCTGTCAAGTGACAATTGGAATAGCTGTGCAGATACAAGCTTACCCTAGTTTAGACGAGAAGACCCTTGCAGCTTTACCTGTCACTAGATTTAGAGATTTAAGGAGAAATTTTAAAGATATAAGGGTAATTTGACAATAGTGACTATGAGAAATCCTTTATTTTCTTTCATATGAATTGAATTGGTTTAGGATTTATAAAAGAGTATGATAATCTGGCTTACTGAGTCCCTTTTTTATTCGTGCGTTTTAGCGCCAAAGCTATGCATGAAAAAAAAACAAAAAGATTAATTATAGAAAACAATAATAATTTTAATAATAGTAAATTCTACCAATTCAGTTTTACTTTTTTATAACAGTAAGGACCTTGTAAGAACTATCGCTAGGGAAGTTTATTGTGGGCACACGCACCCCCTGTAAAGCGTAAAACAAGTTGGTGTGGCTTAATAATTATAATTATTTGTTTGCTATTTTTAGTATCTAACTGTTTTTAATCAATAATTAATTAATTTTATTTGCTCGGGGACAATGCATGCTTTTTTTCCCTTGGTATATATTATTGGCAGCCCATTATACAGGTTAAATAGTACTAAGTAATCTTAGTATAGGATTTTAACATATCGTAAATTAGAGAGAATTGGATATTATTTGTAAATTTTCAGGCTGCGCTGTTTGGCAAGACTTATGAAAAGTTTCTAATTGTTTAGAGCCCTTATTTTTTTTTTGATCTTTGTTTCAGTTCACACCAGCAAGTTCGTTGAAAATGGAATCAGTTATAGTATTTTAATATCAAAAGCTCAACGGCTAATCATGTCCTTACGTTTGATTATCTACCATAATCTTCATGTTGCGTAAGCAGGGCAATCAGGGGGATCCACAAGATCGCAATATAGGATAGATCCCTGGATTGTTGGAAGGTACGGTTAGGGATGTTTGTCCTTATATTTTGTTTTTACTGTAATTATTGTCTTGCTGCATTTAAGGTGGTTAGCTGCTCTGTACTTTATATAATCCGCCTAGCCCTACAAAACCACTTGCTAAACGTTCTGCAAAACCTTTTGATTCCCTTGCCCTACGTAAGCTAGGGTTAAGGGAATATGGTTTACACTGTTTTTACATCAGCAGGAGCCCCCTTCGAGCACATTAGAAGTATGCAGAAGAAATATGCTAAAACTCTTGGTTTATTAATGATGTCTAGTTTAAATGCGAAGCTACCGCCTATAAGCCAAGAAATAAAAATTTTGAATACATATTGGGTAAATTCAAGACACTCTAAAATAGTAAAACTTGAAGCGAGTTTATTTTTAAACAAAATATGTATAACATAAAACCGTTCAACGACTATAAGGTGGGATATTAGTAATAAACATAATCCTTTTTAAAATACTACTCTGACATTTTAATATATAATTTAAAGAAAAAAAGTAAATAAATTTATGACTTTCTCTTTGAGCTCGGTCTTGTCATATACCATAAACCTCAGGATCAGGTTCAAGATCAGCATAGGTTAAAGCATCCATATAGGGAGTGATATGCTTGTATGATTAAAGAGGACTGGCCACACCCATAAAACAATCTGAAAATCTTTAACCATATAACTTGAAGTAATAATTCTAAACAATTGCTTTAAGAAAAAAAACGGGGAAGAGATACTGGAAAAAATGAAAATATTTTACCCCTTCTTTTTCTAAGAAGGAAATAAACATTATATTTATTTTTCCTAAGTAAAAAAAACTATTTTAAAAAATATCCTGTTACAAATATAAATTATTTAATAAAATAATTTTAAAAGTTATTTAATTTATATTTCAGAAATCATAAATCCGATAGGCTCTTAAAAATTTTATATAACTTAAAAGAAGACGAAATTTTTAAGTAGAATATGTTGAGTAACTCCGGGAATATTAAAAACGTCAAAAAAAAAAGAATAATACCTTTAATTATAGCTGTAACAATAGACAAACCTTACATATTTAAAATAAAAATAATTTAAAAATAAATAAAAAGGTAATCTAAAATTTTAATAAAACGTTTTTTTATTTTTATATAAAGGTAAATAGTTGTTGCATATAAATAATAAAGCCTCAGCCTGCGAAGCAGCCCAGAAGAATATACAAAATTATTTCCATAATTTTAGCTCTAAAAACAAGGAGAATTCTATTATGAAATCTACTTTTTCTACTGCATCGGCCCAATACCTAAAGAAAACTTTCTAAATCTATATTAAAAAAATTTTTAATCAATTTTAAAATTTCCATAATTATTTATATTTGAAAAAAAATATGACAGTATTATTATTATAAGATACGTGAGAAACATAATTTGGAAATGATTAAGAAAAATAGGACTTTTAATGTACTTCTTAATACAGTATAAAATTTAATAAACATAATATTTCTATCCTATTTTAAGTAAGATATTAAACAAAATAATGAGATAAAAATAGAATATAATATAAATAATTTGAAATCCTTTGCATATAAATAACCCAATCTTTTTACCTAAAATGTGTTTTGCTTGTAAGAAATTAAATAAGGAAAAAAAAAAATTTTCTTTGTGAGAAATTAGTGTAGTATATTAAAAGAGCATTAATTTACCTGTAATATTATAAAAACCTGCTTAAGACCTATAGGGGTACAGCGAAGTCAGAGAGAAGGGAAATCTCAGACTCACAACTCAAAATCCAATTAATTTTTATTTTTAAACTGGTCCCGGCACAATATATAAAAATTTAAATTAATTTCTTATTTTTTAAATTAATACTGCTGCTTCCCTGTCTATAAGTATCGTTATCCTACAGATAAGGAATAAGATTTGTGCGTGGCTCTTCAGAATAATTTTTTTTCTGGGCCTGCTATCCTGACCAATAGGGTTAACAAATGTATACTGAGCAACACACCAATTATTAGGTGATTGTCTAATACAAGTCTCAATTCATAATAGAATATATAATCTATAGGTTATAAAAATGATTGGGCGTATAAAATTAAAATTAAAAGTTAGTTAATAAACGGTTTTAAGAGCAGGATCGCTTCTGGTATATTCCATTAAATGAAAAGGTAGGATTGAAGGAATTAGTCGTTTAGTCATATCAAGGTTTAAGTTCCATTTATTTAGAGGAAATTCTAATTCAAATGCTACTCCCTTATTTCAGGTATATAACTCAAAAACGACGTATGGAGCTTTTGTGGTAACAATGTGATTTCAGGTGGGGGTTAAATTTTTAAGTACCACATGGCTTCTTCACAACTAACCCTACAGTTCCCACATTGGATCTTGGAGACACTCTACTGGTTTTATGGTGCGTTTGGATGTTTTGTCATAACGAAAAACAGAAAAAGCTGTTCTAACTGGATATAATCTTTCAAACGCTAAGCCTGCGCGCTTGCCGTGCTGTTGCACCAAATAAAAAAGATTAAAAGTTATAATATCGAAGAAAAATAAAATAAACTGTAAAAGAGGAAGTTCTAGGGTAAGTGATACTGATAATGGTGGCAAGGTTTGGAAAATCAACGTTTTTTAGCATTTAGGTGTTAGGTACAAGAATCATTTCGATAAATACCCTATTAATGAGGGCATGCCACCAAAAAATTAGGAGGAACATAAACCTTTTATGTGCGCAGCCTTAATAAAGTTACTCTATATGAAAATAAAGACAGTTATAACTGTCTAGGGAATTAGGAATAATTAGTAAGTATTAGAGGCCAAATAAAATTGAGGTCTACTAACGCACTGAAAGAGAGGGCTTTTACCCCTGGATATAACTTCCCTGAGATAGACCGCTAATAATAAATTAAAGAAATACTCAAATTCCAAAGGTGGATTAGCTGGCTTTACTTTCTTCGATGTTTGCTTCCGTGTTTATTTTTTCTATGCCTGTGCAAGGCCTTGGCTAGAAAATATGCAAGACTAATTAAAATCGAATCTCAAAAACTAGGTATACAAGTCAATTAGTTTTTTCGATTACTCAAACACATCAGATAGGGACTCTATGGGATAGTTTAGTAATTCTTAGTTACAATTGTGGATACTATAGGAAAAAATAAAGCCGAATTTTTTATGGGTTAGAATTTGTTGTTACAAAATTTTCGGACATTAATGAGAAAGTTTCTTCCGTTCTTTTGCACACGATAAGTAATAAGGGGTATAAAATCACAAGTATTTTGAAGAATTGATGTTAAAGTCGCTGATTAATTGAGCATAAAAGCATTTAACTGATCAGGTTATAGATGAAGCCTTCCAGGCTATAAAATAAAATTTAGATGGGGGCATAGCCTTCGTGTAAAGGATGCCCATGAAGAGAGGAAAAAATTTACTAGATTTTATTTATATCAATAACTAAGTATCCGGATTAGAAAGTGGGTCTTAATATATAATTAAGTTAACAGGGGAAATCTTAAATATATGAATAAAATGAAGCAAGTCTGAACCCATTTTTGAAAAGAAATGGGAAATTAGAAATAAGAATGATAAATATAGGAGACAGGCAAATTTGCGGCAAGAGTGTACAAATAAGAATCGTCGAGTTTTGGCCCATCGAATGTCGGGCGAAACATTATCCTCATGGACGTCAGGAACTATGAGGAGTTGCCGACTTTCTGCGATAAAAAATTTAACATAGCTGGGTTTAAGAACCGTCGGAGACTGTTATGGTTTCTACTCTTCCATGAGGGAATTAGAATAAAATTAAGAACAAAGTTTGTCCAAGGGGAACAAGAAGAGTTTAACTCATAAGGGTTGGCAAATATCGGTACCTTAACCTTATTTGGATTCCTGTTTCGTTTAATGTGCTAAAATTTTAATACTTTATAATTGCTTTGTATATATATATCTTTTGATTTATTAGTACATATATGGATGTTTCTTTTACTAAGATCCAAATGTATAGCAATAACGCACGGGCAGGAACGCCTAGTTAGTTTTAAAGGATATAGTAGCCTTGAAAGCAAATTATAGGGACGCAAAACGTATTCTTAGATATTTTCTAAATTCCGAGAATTACTATTACGAAATTTAGGGCTTATCCGTACGAAATCCTTGAGATTTTAAAGAAGTAAAGTACTAATTTTAGTATTCACTATTTTATAAATAATATCCATGCCTGGTTTAGCATAAAAGGTAAATGTAATTGTTTTTGTTATCAAATGTGAAGCAAAGTGCAATATTGCCCCGGGCTAAATCATTATATGATAGCAATCCTTTATATTTTTCGTTTGCCAAAGCTGCTTATCTTAGCTTATTTTTCTTGGTATAAATTTCAACGCAAGCTCACTTGTAATTGTTTTTGCCAGGTATTGACATTCATGTTTAAATTTTACCTGCTTTAACCCCACTTACAGGTTCAACCATGCACTATCTCGAAGAGAAGGGTGCAGGTCAAATTACTGCAATGTTTCACCTTTGAAGAAATATGGCCTTACCTATTTTGCTTGTGAGCAGGCTTAAAAGGCTCCGCGATTTTTATCTGCTTTTGATCCCTAAGAATAGGTTATGGTTTGGCACTATTTTTTCATACGCTATCTTAGAAGCGTAACCTCGCCTTGGTCACCGTGATCTTTTCAGATTAAAGTACAAAATACATAGAATCAACAAATTATAATTAAGAAGCTACAGCAAGTAAACAAAATTAAAGTCAAAACAACATCCAGTGAGCTTGTCTCTTCTTTATAAATTCAGTACATACATAAAACAAGATACATAAAAATAAAAAGGTATAGTAGTGTTAACAGCCAGCAAGGGAAATGGAGACAAAATTCTGAGCTCTGTTATTGGTAGCCCCTCATAAAATAAAAGCATTAAGTAACAAAAGGCGGTTAACGACAGTCTGCTCTTCTCCATGCTACCAACCGCGGGTTCCGGGGAATTCCTGTTCTGAGTCCTATACTGTGGTTTGATGTAACAGTAACCATATCGCGAGTACCATGGTCCGGGGTAATCATAGGTGCAAGACTTTTAGAGCCGCGTATAGCGTTAATCTTAATCGGTCAAAGCATACGCCTGCTCGTAGCAATAATTAAAGACTTTTATCCGCAAGTCTTTAAGTACAATGATGTCCTCAATTATTAAACTAAGATAGCTCAAAGGAACATCGTATTTTTTAGCACGCTTCTATTGTTTGCACGCTTTAAATATAAAACAAATTTGACGGGCCCTGGCCAAACTTGAAATAATTGTAATTTAACTCAACTCTGGGATTGTTCTTGAATGCTTTAGAGGTTTTACGCGTGCAAACATTAGTTTTTTGATAGATCCAAAATCAAGGAATACTTTTGCCTTCAGTATTATTTATTAAGACTGGGTGGTAAAAACAAACCATATCAGCATTACCTAGAGCGATTAATATCTGTATAGTTTTTATTATGCGCAAGCATGACTATATAGGCAGAGAATTTATTTAATTCTTCCTTAGAATTTCTCTAATAATATTAAAAATAGGCCGTAGCTTCGGCCCTTCCGCTAGGGCCTGAGTGCTTGCAGGAGATTTACTAACTGTTAAAGCACCCTTACAAACGCACCCCTGATGCTTACGCAGGCGAGTCAGTAAGAGAAAACACCAAAGAGATGAAAAATTATTTGTATTATAGCAAATTTTTTGCACTTTAAATTTTTCTATGCGTTGAAAGCCTTAGCTAGAAAAAATCTGCAAGAATTATCCTTTATGACAAAACCATTTTAATTTTTGTAGTATTTTTTTTGTGCGAGCAATACTTCCGTCAAACACGGGCAAGAAAAACATTAAGAGTATCGTAATGTCTTCTCATTACCAGGCCTATACGATTATTGAGAGTTTATAATAGTATAAATTTAAACTTCCAGAACGTAGCATTAAGAGGATTGATAACTTTAGAATAACAATAAATAATATAAAAATAGTTTGTTTGTATTTTTTGTGCTTTCTAGTTAGCTAGTGCAGGAAAAATCCTAAGCACTACATTGGAACACACCAAAAAGGGTTAAGCTTGTAATTGGTAAAGAATACTCCCTCATAACAGTAAAAAAGAAATAGTTCGATGCTTTTAGCCCCTAGACCTGTATGCTGGAAGTTTGAAATTTGATAATAAGTTTAAGCCAAGGTGCTGAAATGGTGACCGGAGGTGCTTAAGCCAACCTGGGGAGTACCCATGAGTGTTCTACGTCACTCCTTAGATACCAGTACTTTAGTGTCTATTTTCTAGTTCTTGCATAATTTTTCTAGCGCCAGCCTTTAAGGCCATTTTAGGTAAAAATAAAGCACAAAAAAATGGAAACGCAAGTCCCTATGGTTTTTAAATTCAGTTTGTTCTGATAAATTTAAATAAAAGATAAAATAAAGATTTAAAATTAATAAGTGTGGGTATGAGGACTAGATATGTAAGATCTTCTACATTAAATTCTGATCTTCTGAAGATTACTTTAAAGTAATTTAAACCAGTGGCTAAGCAGCTTCTTAATTATAATAATTTTTAAAGAGTCTTGCATACTATTCTTTAATCAAAAGAAAATAAAAAGGCGCAAGCCGAACCAGAATTGTAAATCTTACAGTAATGGGGTCAAAAAATCATTTAAAACATACCGAAAGAAATAACCGGCACTTTTCTTCAAGAGCAAATCACAATTGTCCTTGTTTCCATTATTCCTCATATCTCCCTATGTTTGTTGCTTTGCTTAGAAAAAGAGTTGCTTTGCCCGACAATAGGGTAGTGGTATTAATAGTAAACTAGAATTATATACAGGGACTAATTTAAGCGTATGTAATCATCAATAGATGTCTTTGTGTTTTTCACCTGGATTCAAATTTCGCTGTATCCTCTAACAGTCAAGTCCCGGTGAGCCTCAATTGCCCACCTAGAGCACTGAAATGGCTTTGGTTTTGGAAGCTTCAATGTCTTAACCCGTGGCGCCAGGTGAACGGGACTTTTGTTACTAATGAGTGAATACATTATGCTTTTAATCATTGAAATGTAGGTTAGACCC
Organism: Ophiocordyceps xuefengensis; assembly: GCA_020975735.1. Lineage (NCBI taxonomy): Eukaryota > Fungi > Ascomycota > Sordariomycetes > Hypocreales > Ophiocordycipitaceae > Ophiocordyceps > Ophiocordyceps xuefengensis. Next base: position 8,581 of record JACYFI010000317.1, read on the forward strand.
TGCAAGTGCTAAAATAACATTTAATTTGGCAACAGAGTCTAACATTATTTTTAGCCCTCGTCACCTTTAGGATCCTTATAGTAATATAACAGAGAAAAGGTTAACATAGGGTATAGACCAACCAATTTAGCTTAATGGCAGGTTGTAATTTTGGATGTTGGATTCTTCCCCTTTTTCACACTTAGAGAGATTTGTTCTTTTATTTTAATTAACTTATCTATAGGTAAAATGAAATTTTTTAATCATTTTTACGTAGCTCGCTTACTCCTACTTATAGCGAAGCACGGGTAAAAAAATCAAAACCAGCCTGCAAAAGATCATTTTTTTACAGCTTATAAACTTAAGTAAGGTTATTGTTTATATTCTATTGTAGGGGCCATTACTTCTAATTTTTTCTTTTGCGTGCCTGAAACGAAAGGTATGCCGCACAAAGAAAAGGTAAAAGTACGCACAAAGAGTATAATGCCCCATTCTATAGCTTACGTGTTGTTTTAAGCAGCTAGCTAAAAACGAAAAAACAATTTGTTGAAAAATTGATTAAGTATAAATTAACTACTTTTTAGGGGGGTCGTAGTGTAATGGCAAAAACCGTAAAACTTGGCAAATTTGCTGTTTCAGGTTCCGAATCCTGACATTCCTAGTATAAAAATAATAAAATAATGTGCATGTATGATGTTATACACCAACAACAGCCTTAATTTAATCTTGCAAATTTATAGATTAGGGGCTGGCAAAAGCAGAGCTCTTATTAAAAATATATTACTTAATTATAGTGAGCTCTTGGAGTGAACAACGTAACGTTTCAGGCAAGTAATGGTACCAAAATAAGTAATAAAAAGCATAGTAAACAAAAAGAGGATTGTTCTAACTATGTATCATTTAAAATTTACAGAAGGTATCTTGATGTAAATAATGTTTTAGTATTTATAATGGAGTTATATGGGTTTTAAATATGTTTTAATAGAATTATAATAGTAATAAAAATATTAGGATTTAATCCAAAAGGTTAAGCACAACGGAGTATAGTTAATGGTAACTTACTGGTTCCTACTCAGCATCTTGTCATTCAAACACTCTGACTAACCCGTTTCATACTTTTATTTTTATAATTAAGGAAAATAAATACTTAAAAATTTATTAAATGAAACCATAGGGCTTAATAGGATATTGGGTATAGGATTACCAGTTTTTTTAGGCGAGAGTGTATGGTTAGGGGCTAATTTTTTTTCAATATTTAAAAGAATAAAATTGATTGATGACATAATGAGGGAATCCTAGATTTTCAGGCGCAAAGCTCTATAATTCAGATTTATTTTTTTAATTTAGACTATGAATGAATAATTCAAAAATAACCACAACTTAACACCATTTAGCTACAAGAGCGCAGCCTCTTAAATAAATACAGGTATAATTTGGAACAGTATGGTGAGGTAGCTAATTTCCTCTGCTTACATGAAACTAGATAACGTTTAGAAATATATTCTATTATCGTAAAAATGTGCATTTTGAAATATCAAAGCGAATAGAATTAGTACAACCCATGTAATGAGGGTGAACACTAATATTGAAATAGTGTTGTGTTTTGTAAGAATGTTTTTTAAGAGAAAATAACAAGCTGACTTCTGAATGAGCATAATAAAGATACTTTGTTATTCAAGGGAAAAGGGTAATTATTCCACATTAAACATTTGTTTTTACCATTAATCCAGATACTAATTAGTATCAGTTAGAGGAAGAAGCCTAATGATGTGGGTAAGCCCTATTGATTTAGACCTTTGCTCCCGCTATTTGATTTAGTTTTTAATTTGGGAATATGTAAAGTTTAATAAATAAAAACTCCTTATAAGTAAAAGATAGGATATCATACATTAAAGCCGTGCTAAAGCTAATTATTACATATAGATATGGCGCTGAATTAGGGAGGACATCGGATTTGTTTTAGTACAATTAATTTAAAATCGTGTGTGGTCAAGTCATTAATCTATAAATAGAGCAATTTGGTTTCTTTTATTCATACGTAAGTCTATCAAAATTAAAATGAAAGAACTTGCAATCTTATTCTTGTTTTTTACAAGATAATAAACGCGCACACATAAAAAGTGCTTATGACTAACTGTAGTTGCCTGATATAATGGATATAAGGACTTGGCAGTGTTTTTTTTCGTCGGCGATGGTGATTTTTCTTTTTTTTTGTGTTTACCTAAAGCTATTGGCTATTCAAAAAACAGAAGGCGGCGAAGGCACGCACTAAAAGGTTGTGTAAACAGGTTTTTCATAAATTAAAGACATTTTTATAAGACTTCAACACTACCAAAAAGATGGAGGTATAACCCCGGATAAAATAATGGAACACTTAAATCTTGCTTAATCCTCTTCCAAGAAAAGCAGTAGTTTTTGCTATATGTGCGCTTTGTAAAGGATATTTAAATTTCCCTGTATTTTGCCTTTTATCAAAAATTTCCAATTAAAGGGATGTAGACTTGCAGTCAAGTCCTCTATTTTTGTTTTTGAAAGTATTCTTTATTTTAGTAAAAACCTCCATTCCTCTTTTTTGTGAGAAAATACTTCTAATTTTTTTCGCTTGCGTTGTGACGAAGTAATGCCCACAAATAATTACAAAGGAACAAAATGCTGGACATTATCGTTAGTAAATGTTTGTTTTTTAATAGCGCTAATAGCATAGGCTGCGCAATGCGCACACACCTAACAATAATCTATATAGTTTCGGATAAAAGTTCGAATAAAACTTAATAAATTCTTCGTTGTTTAATTACGGTAAGACAATAAACTTTTTGGTGTTTCGTATTGGGGTGTTCGACCCACCTCGCAATTAAATTTTTATGGTGGCTAACGGAAGGACTACGACTATTTTAGAATCAGGGTGGTTCTAGACACTTCATAAAAATCAGTAGAATGTTGATTGTCTAAATCATGCCTTATAATAAATAGAGTAGTGTCTCCTATTATTAAAAATATAAAGGTATAAAAATTGATGGACGGCTTCGCCCACAATCAAATAAAATACCTGTTGTCTTAAGTACACTTAAAACGTAGATAATATAAATCTAAAATATATTTACGTATGAAAGAGCAAATTATGCTTGCATGCGCGAGCCCCGTGCACCATAAGGGAAGAAATTATATAAAATTAATATGCAGCTGCATATCCGAAGGTTGCAAGCCTAAAGCTCGCCTAAATATCACATCTTTAAAAGATAGCTTAAATTCACATATGGGGTCCTATAAAACATTCAACCGAAACTTTATCTTAAATTTAAAGTCGTAAATTCAAGCCCAAAGCCTATAATAAATCTCAAAAAAAGCTAAAGGTTAAATTTCCTTCATCACCTACTCGGGAGCATATGCTGAAGCCAATAAATATTAAGCCATTTATTTAAGCAACAGGGCTTTTAGATCGAGTAATAGTAAATAAGGAATAATATAAACGATACCCTAAAATCTGGCCAAGTCGGAGATAAAGAATGTTGAACTACTCTAGTTCTAAATATATTGGTAGAAAAAAAAATATTATTATAAGAGTGCTTGCGCCTACTTTTTCTTGTTGGGCTGTTTCACAGTAGCGCTTATTTTTTGCTAGTTCTTTAATGGCGTAGCTTAGCTTAGCCCAGCCTGAATCTCTTCCGTGAAAAAGGCACAAAAAAATTTTCAAAGTAAAAAAGGTATAAATATACTTAATTATTATTTTTAGTAAAAATTAATATACAAACAATGAATTATAGAGGTGTTGAGAATAAAATAAATTTTTATGTTAAAAAGGTAACTGATAGCTCAACTGTAGAGCACTCACTCTGGTTGTAGCTGGCTCCTGGTTCGAATCCAGCTTTTTACCCTTATGTTATTTTATATAATATAAACATTAAGATATAATAGTATTTAATTTGATTAAATCCACAGATTAAGTTACTTGTGTTCGTCATTTGTTTTTTAATTAATATAAAATAACACAGGGTTATGGTATGGTATGAAAAGGGTTTTTTTATATAGGGATAGTAACAGCAGGATCACCTTTGAAGATGAAATTTAAACATGTTTTGGTCATTATTGCGGAAGGGGATTCCAAGATGTCGCTTTCGCCAATAATAATCTTTCTCTTAATGTAGGGTTATTGAGTATACAATGATGTATTTACAAACATAAAGTCAGACTATACGTAAAGATATAATTAAGTTGTTGGTTGGTGTAACAACTGCACCACCATTTTAGTTATCCTTTAATGAGAGCGAAAAATAAAATCATTTCTTGCCCTTTGCTTTACGGGCTGCTGGCTAGCTGCTGGGCTTGGGTCGAAGCACAGTGAGAATTTTTTTTCTCTTGCTCATTCCTCTCCTTTGTAAGAGTAAAAACAAACACAATAAAGGTTTAAATTAATAATCTCCTCGACCTTTACGTTTGCTAAGCCTTCTAGCCTAAAAAAACTTCTTTAATTAACGGGGCTTTTAACCTAAAAAATTTTTCCCTGTTTTATCCTCCCGGTTAAAAACGACCTAAAAGTGTTTAGCCTATATCAGGACAAAATGTAACAGGTTCGCTGGTTTCAGTCGGACCCTTGACAACCAGAGTAGGATGGTCAGACAGTCAGGTTGGCTTTTTGTAGATAACAAAAGTACAAGGAATAAAAACATTAGTGTAGGATAACCCCATTCAACGATAAATGCTTACCAGATTTGTATTTATTTCACTTAATTTAATGTGGTTTTGGGGCTAGGCCTTTATCTTTGTTTAACAAGATAATATTGTCAAGCTAATTGAATAAAAATCTAATATTTAGAATATTACAAGGGATAGCATTTTTGTTGCAAGCAGGCTACGCTTGCATATAAGATAAAAATTTATGCTAACTCGTGTATTATTTCCTAATATACTATTTTTGTTCTTCAAGGCGAAGCCCGTGATATTAAAAATATATTTTTTCCATGTATGACTAGTTAAGAAACCAAAGCCCTACATTTTGCAGCTTTTGGGTAGTTTTAAAAAGGTAAAACTCAATTTCCTTACCGTTGGTATTAGAGAGTTCGATTTCTTTTCTCAAGGCTTTCAAATCCTTTGACGATTTGTAGTGATTATAAATAATATTTTTATAGAACGCATTTACAGAACCTTACCTTTCCAACACTAGCAGATGCCGAGTTGAATACATTGCAACTAAATATATCAGTTTTTTATTAAATGATCTTAAGAATTAAAATGAAAGATGGTGTTACTTTCTAAATGAACTGTGTTCTGTCCTTTTAGGAGCCACTCTCAATTTCTAGGTGTTTGAACTTATCTGATTATGTTACTTCAGGTTCGATCTTTAAGGGTTGAAACATTTTTTTGAACTATGATTAATAGAAAAATGTATCTTATCTCTTTTGCTTTTAACGCCATTAATTAAGACGTGAATAGCCATTTTATTCAATTAAATAGCTATAATTTTTTTAAATTTTTAATTGCTATCTTAATAACTAATCCCTCCTTTTACTTAATTAACTAAAAGTGTAGGGATACCTGGGGGTTTATTATTAGTTTACAAAGCATTACACAAATATTTCATTATATTAAATGTTTTTCTAATAAGTATATTAATATTACCTTTAAACTAGTTTAACCGCTAGAAAATGTTTTTGAGATCCTGGCTTCTTCCATCTTCTCATAAAAAACATGTTATTGTTCAAATTGTTTTTTAATTATAATACAAAAATAATAATAAAATAATGGGGAACAACACTAAAAAAATAGAATCCCTTGATTTATGTATTTGAAAATGAACAGGGATCACTATTATTTGATTCCTTACTAATGATTGTAGCTTCTATAGTAATGTTTAGCTATGAATTTGCAAAGTTGTATGGATCATATTATTTAGGACTATATATGAAATTCAGTAA
>JACYFI010000318.1:0-12477 GCA_020975735.1 Ophiocordyceps xuefengensis
ATAAAAAAATAATATATTCTTAAGGAAGCCCGTATTACAGTTAGGATATATTTAAATTTGGTATGACGGATCTATTTTGTAGATTTTTTAATATTGAGTGTGATTGAATGACGTTTAACCCAATCAACAAGGATGTAAACCCATTAAGAAAAAAGATTTATAACAGTGTTTATATCAGACTTCGAATAACACTAAAATTGCGTAGTTATGGTAGTATCTTAATTTTTCTATTAGCATAAGAATCTAGTTTAGATGCTCAATAAAATAAAGTTTATGCATCTCTTTTTAATAGAAAACAGCCCATCATTTAGTGTACTTTTAAGGCAAAATGAAGCCTTCCAGAGCATTAAAATCCTTTTATTCAATTTAATTGAAGAAATGTAACAATTTGTTGTATCATTGTGCACTCCTAAGAAGTTAAACATCTCCTTTAATATTATTCTTTAGAGTGCGTAATTTCGAGTATATGTTTTTAAATTATTTTTAAATTATGCATAGCTCATTAAAATTGGATTTTACTTCTAACGGTTCTGCGGTAAGAAAATATAGTCATTATGAATTGAGTAATGGGAAAAATACTTTCTAGTTGATTCAGCTTCTATTTATTACTAGGTTTACATGGTTGGGCTTTTCAAAAATCCCTTTATATATTTATAACTCCTAGTTTTAAAAACAGGAATGAATAAAATTCTAAAGTAGAACTTATCGATTTAAATGTAAAGAAAATAGTCAATATTATTGTACATAATAAATACTTTTAGTATGTCCTAGGTTATTTTTGACATTACAAACCATCTACATCTATTAAGCGTACTAAAAAGAAAGGCTATAAAGACGAAGAAGGTTAATTTGATATCCTCTTTTTCATCAAACTGTTACTATTCTTTTTGTATAAGCCGTTTTTATGTAATCGACTATGTTGGCAATTACTGATAATAAAATTCACCAAAACAAAAGCAGCCAAAAATAACTAAAACTGTATTTTTGTTTGACTCAACTACGTCTTTGTCCTATTCACGGTATAGGACTTATTAAGATAGTTATAACTGAAGGCACCGATAGGCGGCTTCATTCGACGTAAGGGAAAACATACAAACCTTTACTTTTATATTAAAAGCTGTTGTTATATCTTTCTAGTCGAATATTACATTTAAACTCAAAAATCATAGTAAATAAGTTCCGGACTGTGCATTAAGCAGCTTTCAGCTAACCTACATGTGACCCAGCCTGTCGCGATTTTATGAAGAACCGACACTTCCGGTATACAACACTAGAGTATATTTTAATCGCTTCTCATAGTGATTGCCAAAAGAAATTATTAGATTTCTTCAAATGTACCCTGTTCAGGTGCGTCATTTTAGCCCTTTAAGTTTTATTTTTCCATAAATACTAATAAAACTTGTATACTCCAAGGGCACTTAACTAATAATAATTATTTTATATAAATAACCCAATTAACCGACCTTTTAAATATTTATTAGAACTTTTTACCGTTCTTTTGAAGTTTAGTTGAACAACTTAAAGGCTTTCTGCTGTTTCAATTATACTATATAAAATTAAACATAACTAATTATTAAGTTGTTTTACCAATTAATTGATGTAGAAATTCGTTTTTCAATATTTAAACCCCCTGTCGTGTAAAATTTACATTCTTTTCCTATTTAGAGGCGGATTGTCTCGTAACGTCTATCTGTTTTTATAAACAAAAGGGGTTTTTACCTCTGTTGTAAATCTCCTATCCTTTTGTACGTTGTTCCTATATTTAGCTTTCATTCTTATTCTAGTTACTCTGATGTTTTTAAAACCCAAACTGATCCAGCTTTACGATTGTATATTATAATCAGGTCAAAAGAGACTTTATATAAAAGTCTTCTAAGTTTAATAATTCTTTTTAGTTTTCTTGATTATATATCAGAAAATAACCTCAAAAACAATTAATACAAAGTATGTATAACTGATATTTTTTAACTGAATTTTTCAGGACTTTATACCCTTAAATTAGACATTTAAAATGATTTGTAGATCCTAGAATTTCATTCTTCCTGTAGAAAAAGCAGTCCTATATAATAAGCTTTCAAAGTTTTGTATTTAAAAATCATATAAAGATACCCACTAAGTCCTTTAGTTTCTTTAGCTATGTTTTTACGAACAAGAATCTTCACCTACAATTAACATAATAAATACGCGTTTAATTTTTAGATCTTAGCAATTTCTTTATTTTCTCCATAATGGATGATATGAGTGCAGGAATTAATACCTTTTATTCGTTGAATTTTTAATGTATTTGAATTTAATATTTAGTCATTTTGGGCTATATTTAAAGTAACCCAAAAGAAACTGTAGCGCTATCCATAAGGAGTAAAGATTAAGCTCCTATTACTTCAAAGTATATGTTCTAGGAGCTTATCTGATTCGTAATAAAACCTCCTACCCTAGGTGGCAAGTACACGTACAAAAGGAATTGCTGAAGACCGTTTTACTTGGTGGTGAAATAGACCGAATAAGGTCAACCGTTTGATACGTCACGCATAACATGCTCAAACAGAATAGAATGCTTCAGCGCTATACTAGGGTTATAATGCATAGCTTAAAAAGTTCACAACGTAATTTTATTTTAACCTAGGACAAGCCCCTACGTAATGAACCAAGTATTTCAGTAGATAATTTATTATTGGTTGGTGGCGGAAATGATCGATTTATATAAGCGTAACATAATATTAAAAAGGAATGACGTTTTTATAATCTCATAGTTGTTACTTTTTTTTAAACTTAAATAAATTAATAGATAACTTATGACCATAAACACGACCTCAACCGTAACGAAACTATTATTAGAATAAATGTAGTACCACACTAGTTAGTTGCATTAATATCCAATAGTTGCGGTGCTATATGCCTTGACGGGAGGCGCCACACTTTTGTCGCCTACGGATTGGGTTATTTTATATATTATTTTAGGCTGGGTATTATATGCTGTATAAAAGATATTTTTCCTTTTTAAACGCAAACTTAATAATATATTATTGTAATCAATAATTTATACTTATATAAATATATATACGGTCAAAATTTTTCAATTATCTTCTGCAATATAAACAATAAAGCCGTAACGTGCAGCAGCCTTACCTAACTCTGTGCCACTATAATACTTATAAATTTACATGTAATAAGAAGGAAAACAGTGTCGGTTAGAATAATAGGGTTCTAACTACCCCTGTCTAACCGAAAATTATATCCAGGCATTGTCCAACTTGTTGCTTTTCAAGTCCATAACATACATGAACGCTTTTTTTAGCCTCATGCTCAGTTTTGTGATTTTATTCTATCATTATCCATAATCTGATCTGAACACTTTTTGTTCTTTTGACTCCCTTACCGTTAATCTTTTCTTTCAGCTGCTAAATTAGTAATGTGGAATTCATTTTTTCCTTTTTGCTAGTCCTTTACCTTTGTCCGGTTTCACATTTTCATTAAACGTATCTGCTAAATTATCTGCTTTTTCTATCTTCCTTTACCTTGTGTTCTTTTAACTTCATTATCCCGATTCCTTTGTGAGCAAGAATCATCATCTATCCTCTTCTACAGAATCCATTAGTCTGATCTTGTACGAACCAGAAGCTTTCTCCCAGTCATTTGGGCCTAGTTGGAACTACTGAGGTTTAGCACCATAAAGGAGCGGTGGCTGATTGGTCCAAGAGTTTGAGGCTGAATTCGGGACAGGTGGCAGATGGCTCCAGTTGAAGGAGATTCTCGGACCCGTCAGACCTCCCCTTCATATGAGTTTAAACTTGCCGTCCGGATCATGATACTCCTTCTTGCGTTCAGGCCCTTCCTGATCTACCCTTCCCTATCAGCTAGCTTTTCTAAAGGAAATAATAAATCTCCATTCTAATCTTTTACAAGTGTGTTTCTGGGGATACTACTCGACACCCCCAAACGTTAACAGAATAAGTTAGCGGGGTCTTATTGTAGACATTGTTCTCTCTTTATTCCTTTCTAAAGCCTCCTTTGCTTCGCTGATCACTATTATCTGCTAGATGGGGTCTTAACCGGAAAAAAAGGTGTGGTAGAGAAAGTTCTTAATAGAAGCACCTATTGGATTGAAGCTATACATAAAAAGTGTTTGGTTTCCATTATAAATTCGTGGAACTACTTAGCCGATCAGATTTTTATTGTGGATTAACCCTGATAACCAAACTTTCCACGGTCCTAAGATAAAACGTATAAAATTAGAGTTAGATAATTAGACTGTACACAAAGTAATGATAACTGAATTAACTAAACAAACAAGTTAGTGCGAAAGTATATCATAGATATACTAAAAACAAATGCATTATAAGATATAAAGAGCGTAATCTTGTTACGACTCCTTTACCCTAAAAAATTTAGAAACTGTTTTTACTCTATTGTTGTATAACACTACCTCCCATACCAATATAGGAACCTACTCTATCTCATACTACCTTTTATCTTATACCCTTTAGTTGTTTTGACCTCCCTTATATTTAAGAACTGTATGTAAACCTATAAATTTATTATAGAAAAAATTCAGTAAGAAACGTTGGTTGAAAAATAATCAAATTATAGTGCCTAAACTAGCTTAATTGGAAATTGATATAGCAATAGGTTGTATATTTAGGATATACAACGCTCGCTGAAAAATAATACTTGAATATTAAAGGTAATAATTTAAATAAAGAGGCTACTCAACTCTGTGTCTTTAAATATTTCATGCATTGCGGAGTGATAATATACTATTTTATCTGTAAAGAAGAAATCCAACCCTAATCCAATAACATATATCTTTTAATTAAAGTAGCCAACAATATATTTGAAAATAGAGTAAACGATAAACTAGGGTTAAATCTTAAGATTATGCGCCTTCATGCGTGCATTTGTGATTAAATAATTTGCGGGTCCCATTAGGATTAGCTAAAAAAAGTTACGATAATATAACTTTCAACTAATAAAGGTGTAGTAAATTCGCACCTTATTACTAGCTATAAAATACCACGGGTTGTCTAAATCTACTAAAAGGGCAAAATTGGCTAATCAGCAGATTCTAATATAAAATCCCCCTTTCACATAAGAATTCCTGTCATTTAAAAGGGAAGCCACCTAAGGCTAGACTAGCAATAAATAACTGTATAAGTTAAGAAGGTAAGAATCAAACTTAAATCCACCATATCTGTCTTAAGGTCTTGATTTTATCAAACCTACAGGTGTACGATTAAGCACCTGGGCACCAAGGAACAACCACACTTCATTTTGTAGAAAGTATGATTATTAAATGGGAAGATAGCAAATATAAATAACGGAAGATAAACCCTATTAGCTATAACCATCATCCAATTTGACACATAGTCGCATAAGCAATTATTATTTTTAATCTTGTTGAAATAATCCTACATAGTGAGCGAACTACAGATGTATTTTACTCCTAATCATAAACAATAAGAGTAATACAGTACTCTGTATTTCATGTTAAATGAGTATGGACGAAATAATTAAATATACACCCGGCGCAACCATTGTGAGCAGGTGTTTATTAACGCGGAAACTGGTGAGGTCCTTCCATCGCCCGGTAATTCAATATGTGAACCTTACTGTGAAGCTTTTAGCCATAGCCCCGAATTAATAAAAACATATACCCTTAGTATTAGTATAACATTTCGTTAGTGTAAAGGAGCTATTCAGAATATTACCTTATAATCTAAATGCCTAAAATATCATAATGTTACAGCATAAACTATGTTGAGAAAACAATCTCCAACTCTATTAGTAAAAAATGCGCGTTAAAATGAACTTGTTGATTAGCTGAGTCAATTCTAGTAAATGCAAAAAAACTAACTTAAAAAGGGTAAATACACAAGACCCCACCCACTACCTTCTCACCCCCACAAACATCAACAGTGTATTTAATTTCCAGTTATATATAATTCATCATAAAAAGTAAATCAACTGATTAAAATAGCTAAGGATTTTTATTAGTGCTTTTGGAAATTCTAATTTATCTCTCACAAATTTGGTTTATTGCGGTGTTTGATACTACAAATGGTTTTTTATTAAAAACTTCTACCTATAATTCATACCAGATTTTTATCTTTTCTAAAATAGAATTTATACCCTTCAAACCGTAAGAGAGCCCCGATTATCATTGAAATTGTGGATTTACATATCAATAGATAATCATTAAAGTTTTAATACTCATAATAGGGGGTATTTTTTTAAAGAAAATGAAGCTATATATTGAGTAATTATCAGCAAAAAGTCAAACTATTGTTAAAACTAATTGGCATTTTACCATCGTATTGTATATAATTCCTGTCCTATAATATCAACTTTTTCTTCCATATAATCTAGATTCTCCCATTGTGAGATATTTAATGTTCAATTGTATTCGAATAACCTTAATTACTGTTGGTTTGATGGCATTACGAAATTCAAAGTTTCCTCTGCCTAACAAATCCTGAAAGTTCATCATGGGGTCTAAAAAGACATTATTCAGAATTTATTACAGTCTTTCAAGAGGAGTAATACCCTGCAACTTCTGAAATTTTAACGTGTCAGAATATAACCTTAATATTCATTGATGCTTTAATTATTACTATTGCATTTAACCCTTCGCAGTAAGATGAGCTTTTATTATTTACAATTTTTAACCCGCTTGTTTAAAATAGTAAATCCGTCGCTTTTTTGAATTAATAACGGATATGTTCTAAATAAAATAATACAGTTATTCAAAATCGTCAATGAATCTATATGAATAGTTTAACTATCTCTCGTTAACAGCCATATGGTATATAGAACCGCCACAACCTAAAGTTATTGTTTGTTAATACATTAGTAATAAGTTAAAGATGCTTTTGTATGCTGGTAGACTGAATTGTGAATTTCAATTGGTACACCGCACCTTAATTTACATGTATTTTATTTCTATCTACCTTAATACTTAATAACCCCCCCGCCATGAAACCGACAGCTCTAGGGTTGTTACAACTGTAGAAATTATAGGTAGAACAATTTTTTTTAATCCGAATTGGTTTTAGTGGCGACTTTGACCTAGGAGTTCAACTTTGTTCGCTATTGGAAAAACCGAGTTAAAATCCCCGTTTCTTTCGAAACCCCTTAAAAGAAGGTACACTTAACACCGAATAAATTCTGGTCATTTAATCGATCAACTTTGCCCGTCCTACTCTTATTGCTCTTTTTACAGCAAAACTGTTTAGTAATTGTTGCTTTAGATCCCGATTGGTTCCACATTTCGTTTCTCACTCATTTAGGGCTTGGTTACCGGTACCTGTGGAATTACTCCAGCCCTAATCTAAGTTTTTCAAATTATAGCTTGGTACGCCTTAACCTTTTAGGATATCCCCCGGATTTTGACAGTTTATCCCCCATAGAACCTTCCCCTGAGGTTCCTGAGGGATCATTGGCCTCAATATAATCTATAGGAATCGATATGAACTAAAAGGAAACTTATTTATAATACAGGGTTTCTCAACTAGATTCCTGTTAAATATCAAATTGAGAAAATTCTTACCCTATTAAATGATTCACAATCTAACATCTTAAATAATATATAGACTACTTGCATTATTATATTAATCCTACTTCAAAAAGTTCCAATAAATAGTGAATAATTTTTGTTGAAAAATTATACATAAGACAACATTAATAGAACGATCTACCTGGACAACAACTTTTTAGCAAAAAAGCGGAAAAGCTTATTCACCCCTATTAATTGTAACACATTAATACTTAAAATACATTATTTATATTCTATAGGCAATACTCCTTCTTAGTTCTAATAAGAAAAAGGCAACTGAAAATTGAGCTAAGCCCAATAGCCAAGAGTTCTGCCTTCGGGCAATACTCTACAAATGTAGATGGCATACCGTTTTGTCCTATAATTATCGTCAAGGTTAATAGAAACTTCCAATTTAGGAAGTTTACTAGACAATAGCATTGATTTTATAGAAATAAGCATTTAAAATATTATATTTTTTATTAAATACGAATCCTTAAAGATCCATGAAAAAAGTACTAAGGTATAAACTCATGTTTTATTTTATATATATAAATTATTCTTATTTTAAGGCGTAATTACATATATAAATATTATTATTAGTCTTAATGACTAGGGGCATTTGTAGATTTTGAAACTACAATCCTTTATCCGGTAGCACATGTTTTACCTTTAAACTAATTACCCCTTTCTGTATGAGGCTTGCACTAGGGCTTGGGCTGTAGACTTCTGTACCCTAAACCCCCCCCCCCCACCGGCCCCGGAATTAAGGGAAAAATAAATATACCATGACCCAAGCCAAGCAAAAAATTTAGCTAAATTGACATTATATAAGAGTCTTAAGCATTGTGAGTCACTGACCAAATTTGTCTATGTTTACGATTTATTAACTATAGGCATAGAACCGTCAGTATTCCACAATAGTTTCTGAAAGCACTGTACCCTAAAAAGCTTCTCCTTCTCATATAACAACTGAAAACTCTGATTTTCAGATTAACCAGGTAATGCATCACTTTATACCCCAATGAAAGGCAAGCAAAGAATGTTAGTAACATCCCCTGATATGTATAAACAAATTAATATGGTGTTTAAAACTCCAGGTACTAATACTCTGTTTTAGCTACTTCTAACATTCTATATTCCTCTGTTCTAAATCGAATCTAGATACTATATAATGAATAAATAATCTCTTATACAAATTTCTTCATTTACGATCTAGAAAATCACATACTGTAAACCTTCAATAACCATTGGTGGACCTCTTGGTAAAACTGTCATTCGAGGGATTCATTTATTTCATCCATTTAATATAATAATTTTAAAAGATGGAAAGGGCTATAAGTAATACATTAATGCAGGTGTTATAGTCTCAAACTAAACTCGATTAAAAAGGTCTATAAAGTTGGCATGTAGTTTCCTACATGATTGGACTATTATATACCGTTATAGAGGGTATCACGGTGTAGTCTTCTAGGAATTTTTTTCTGCGATTGTCATTGTTTTACTCATTTAAAGGTTTCATTATTTAAGTACTTAAGGCATTAGAAGTTTCCCCACATATTAGTGAAAAACTTTTTCATAGTATTGTAACTACAGATTTTTGAACCGAAAAATTTATCATTTCTTCATTGAAGATTTCCCCTGGATTTTTATATCTTTAAATATACTTCCACTTATATCCCTAAAAAATCACCAGGCTCTTCTAGCTGAACCAAAACTACCCCTCATCCAAATATTCAATCCTTCATGATAACAAAACTTTTCAATATATGGTATATCGGATTAACCTTTCTTACTGCACTCTTTTAATTTTACTTCTTCAGAATGGAATTCTAGCCTTAAGACTCTTTGTCTATTCACTCAATAAGCCTGGATTCATTTGTGAAGTTTTCAAAAAAGGGTTATTATCTTTGTACTTTCTTATAACTCATAATATTTTTAGTTTTCTCGGAAGGGCTAGTCGACCGAATAAGGCTGATTTTTCCTTTTACAATTATTCCTATTTTTAAGGGGAACCTTACTAATCTTCCGCTTTAAGTTATGTTCGGTGTGTTTATATCAGGGCACGTTCCACTACCCTTTTAGTATTTAGATTCAGGATCTTAATTTATCAAGAAATCGTGTTCTTCTAGAAAGAAATCAGAAATTTCACAGTATTCTAATAGCTTGTAACAGAAAAATTAGAAATACCCATATTTAATTAATGCTCTTTGAAATTAATTAGAACTATCTCTAGTTTTTCAAATAACTAAGATTAAAAATATTTTGAAATCGTTTTTAGATAGGTCCTTGCTTAGACTGACCTACATAATATCATTGTTAATTTTAATTAAGTTAACAAAAATAATCCACTATGTATTTTATTCTCTTTTAAGGCATCCTTTCCTAGCGTCAAAGCATCTAGAAACACTTTTCCGGGCTGGGGTTATTTATTACAGTTAATTAATGAGAAGTACTTAAATACGTATATAAACTAGAGAATTACATTGTGTCAGAATTTCTAACAACCACTTTTGAATAGGCTACATTTTCTACCATGGTTTAAATATTGCTTGTGATATTAGGTTGCATGCCTCCGAAGTTTTTTATTAAACAATAGAGTATTCAATCTTTCGCCTCAAAGAAGGATTAATTCACTAATTAATACATTGAGTGTTATCACAGTAACTCAACTAAAACATTCCATTTGTTGAATAGTAGCGCTATCTTGGAAATATAGAACCTCAAGCGCTAGGGCGCCGTCTACAGAGATAAATATACGTTTAATAAATTTTCATTGTTGGTAAAGAACCCTAATAGAAGTTCTAAATCTAAAATGTAGGAGATGTTTTTTATATAAACGGTAACCTACCCTCGCTTATACACATTCAGGCCCGTTATGAACAGCCTTTCTTTATAACCCAATCAAAATAAAGCCTACGTATAGTTAATCTAAAAGAAGCATCATAAAAGCGAATACGAAGTTTCTTCTGAGAAAGCAAAACTCCTAATAATTGAGTAAAGATAATAATTGGGGTTTTTTAATGAAGGGTTTTGCCTACACCTTATATTTAACACCCAAAT
Source organism: Ophiocordyceps xuefengensis (assembly GCA_020975735.1). Taxonomy (NCBI): domain Eukaryota; kingdom Fungi; phylum Ascomycota; class Sordariomycetes; order Hypocreales; family Ophiocordycipitaceae; genus Ophiocordyceps; species Ophiocordyceps xuefengensis. The sequence goes on from JACYFI010000318.1 coordinate 10,592, forward strand.
ACTACTCCTACCCTACTCCTGCTCCTAATACACGCCCACTGGTGCCAACCCTGCACCTATTATTTTTTGAAGATTGATAAACGGAATGCCTTTTTAAGTATAATCTTCTTAACTGAAGCTCTAATACCTTACTTGCCCCCCAAAAAAGTCTTTTTTTTGTTTAGTGAACCGCCGGCTGGGTACGAAGGTATGCTTGCCCTCAGCCCTGTGAAAATTGGAGTTTTAGCCATATTTTCTTGAGCGTAGAAAAATAGATGTGCCCTTGGTAGGCCCAGCTTATTTAGGTTTAGTGTGGGGAAAGCAAAAAGCATTTGAGTTGAACTTATTCTCGATAAAGATATTTACACATTATTTGATTTTCACAAATAAATAAAAGATTGTCTATCCCTATATCTAATTTTTAAAATTGTATTTTTCACCTAATTTCCAAATACAAATCCTTGCGTACATTAATACCTATAAATATTAAGTTAGCTCTTATAAACCCATCTGCCCATTGTCCAATAGCCACTAAACCAAAGGCTAAATTACCAAATTTTCTAAATCGTGATAAAACATATACTAAAGCAAAAATTAAAGAATTTACACCAAAAGTTTGAGTTCTTTTGGACCCTAAAAAGACTATAAAATCAACACTCGAATCATAGATTATTTCTCTTGGTTAAAGGGTTTATGTGTGCCTAAAATAAAATTAAAAGCTAAAAATAAAATTGTAAATATTGACCAACAATAATACATAAAAGTTCTACTCTCATTGTAAACCATGTAAAAAGAAATGTTGTAACCATATGTGTACCCTGCTTAGCATTCTTTATTAATAAATAAAAATAATTAGAATTTTTGTAATATATACAGGATTAAGCAAAACGATATAGGACTTGATTACTATATTATTATATTTAAAACTAAATTTTTTGTGCGTGATCCTGTGGTCAGCAAAGAATTGTTTTATCAGTTAATAGCCGAGATACATTCGTCCTATTAGTATCAGCCGCTTTTTACATACTAAATTTTCAATAACAGTTTATAATTTTCATAGTCGGTAAGCTGAAGAAAACTTTCTTTTACTATAGACTTAAATAGTACAAAGCAACTATAACAACTATTTAATATAGACGATTAAGGATTAAGAATATTTTAACCCTTTTTTATAGCTGCAACTTAATACCCATTTGTTTACCAAAGAACCTATTACAGAGAGGTAACCACCTACAAATGGAAAAATAGTAATGGCTCATCTTTAAAGCGAAAAACAAGGATTATTAAAAAGTAACCCTTTTGTTAATGATTTACTAATTGTATTAGGCAATTAGTTTTATCCACTAAGTTTCTTATCAATGTTCCTTATTTTCACAGTATAGCAATATAAAGACAAACCTATTTGCTATTAATATGACAATGCATTTAAATACTATTGTATATATTGTTTAAATAAAATATAAATGCTTGACGTTGAACTCAATACTAGCCATACCTAAAAGCTATATAATATAACCCTACATGGCTTATTGTACATAAGCAAAATAATCTTGTTTATTCTAAAATTGCGTTAAACCTACTACTGTTCCCTAATTATTAAGGAGAAATAAGAACTATTAATAATATGAAAGTTTCAACTCCATTTCATTGCTATGAGGACCTAGGCCCTAATATAATAAAACTAATTGCAACTCTTAAGAATAAAATATAGAAATTTAGCTAATTAAAGCTACAAATGTTTTGTAACTATAGGTAGGTTATAAAGGCATCTAAACGGTCCAAATGAATGTCGGTTAAATTATCGTTCCAAATTAAAGAAAATAACCCAACTTTATATAAATTACTATTCTCTAAGAGTAGTTATTTTAGTACTACCTGTTATTCATTCTTGTTCTATTTTGACGGAA
>JACYFI010000319.1:0-12121 GCA_020975735.1 Ophiocordyceps xuefengensis
TTATGTCTTTGCTGGGTCTTCCAGCCATGCACAAATTTTTCATAATTTCAGAAAAATTAAGGGACTGCTATCTCTCTGTTTGGTTTGCTTATTGTTTTATAAAGGCAGCAACATAAACTGTGGGCAACGCAGAATATTTGGGGTTAACTCCTATAATTAGCATAAGGTCTTAACAGAAATCTATATTCTAACGTATGAATGAAAATATCATTAGTATACTTCCCTGGGAAAAATTTGTAAATCAAAAGAGATCTCTCATTGAATAACGGTGAGTGAAAATAGATTTAGCCCCTTAAAAGGTAGACCGGTAAACAAAAATTCTTTAAATAATGAGGGAACCTTCTGCAAAGTCAAATATGATACATGCGCGGAAGGGGAAAGAGTAACACCATGAGGGAAATAAACGAAAATAGTAGTTTTATTAAGCAGTTCTATCAAAATGAAACGACCTTTTGCATAAATCGCGAGTCACCAATGTTAACGTTAGTATGCGAGACATTTGCGAAGTTAAATCCGGGCGTTAAATCACGAAACAGTTCTAAGGTTAGACCCCGAACACGGTGATTTTTTACCATAGACACAGGATTATAAAAGTCCGAGCCGGGTGTAGTGTAGCATAAATCCTTCTGAAGAACTGTGGTAGGTGTTAGTGAAAAAGACACCACTGGCGTGGGATAGCTTGGTAAAGAATAAAAGTAAGCAATCTTTAAATAGGCCGAAGTACGGGCAGAATGAACTTCTCAATAAACCATCAAAATTATGACGTGAAAAAACCCAAGAGCTAAATCAACCAAGCCAAATAAGAGTAAACAGTATTTGTGGCACAGGTAATGAACTAGAGGTTAGGGTAAAGACATAGATTGATTAATCGCAGTATATGGTGCGGACCGCAGCCCCAAAACACCTTATAAGGGGTGCCCAAGTTCATCGGCACTATATGGTTACGGTTGGATTAATAATAAAATGCTAACTTACCTTGCAAGCTAGAATGCTATAAATTGATAGGCTTAAGAAAATAAGTCAACCTTATTTCGAAATGGATACAGAAAATAAATAACGTGATAAGTTAAGCTCAACTGGGTATCTTATGTATTCGAGTTTTTTTAGCTAGAAGTATCAAATAGTAATTAAAAATAATAAAAAAAGAACTTTGGTTAGGGCATATGCTTATTAAACCTCCTGACACGATAAGCTACCAAATTTTGCAGCAACTGCAGAATGATGTAAACATTTTGTGGTGACACATTTTATATTAGCCATAAATTGGCTTAACTAAAAATTAAACTTAGTTTAAATTTAAATGATGTATACATAATAAATTATTAAGGCGCCAAGCTCATCATGAGAAAAAGAATATTTCACCTTACAGGTATTGACCCCGGTAATCTCATTATAAAAATAGTTTCTCTGGATAAAATTCAATTATTAATGGATGGGGCTTCGCCCTATCTCTCCGCGGAATAGGAAAATACAGGTGGTATACTATTTTGGCTGGCATTAATAATATATAATGATCAAAAATTTACTTAATCCCCGGAGCGGGATATGGTAGCTCTATAAATTTAAACTAATGGGGAATTTATAAAGATATTCAAGGGTTTCAAGCATTTTAACTTTAAACGTAAAACACCTCCTTCACCGCGCAGTATCGGCTCTTTTAAATATGGATATTAGTAACTTTACCTTTATTGATATTGTACGGTATATTCTGATAAAGAAACCCAAAGTTTAAAAAAGAGAACACATTAACTTTCTAGACGATTTTTAAAACCACAAATCTAACGTAACTAGAAAAGGCAATCCTTTTTAAGGGCTCTTAAACATACAAGAATGAACTTTTTAAGAGTTTTTTAGAGAAGACTATAACTTAAATGAGGAAGCTAGAACAATCAATATCATGCAGCAAGACGGAAGGGAATCATACCACAATAATCCTAGGTAGATAAAAATATCTACAACGAAAAAGGTATAAACTTTTCAGCAAAAAACCGCCGCAATGATAGCAAAACAGCTAATCAGGCCTTATAGGTGTGTAAAGGTCGATTTATTAAATGACTGACTACTAAGGAAAAGCTGATCTTTTGTAATTTAACCAGCAGAAGCTAACACAAAGGTGTACTAGACCCACACGCAGTTAGACTAAAGTTCTTAAAAAAAGGCTGGAAGATTAATAAAAAAAATATTTAATCATTAAAGCAGATAGTATTTATTACATTGGCTAAACGTATAATCAAGTATATATAGGGATACTTATTAAGTTTGGACAAAAGGACTCAGCTTTAACCAAGAGTCCTTTGGCTATTTTACCTTTAGTCTATATACATATTAATGAAATTTCTGGTAAAGAGGTAGATTTGTTTACTAGCGAAACCATAAAGTAGTGGCAATTTTTTAGTAAAATTTAGCAGGTACATAATTTAATTAGAACAAGATAGTGTAGCTGTTATAATTTTTTCGTCAAATAATGAGGGGGCGTCATGAAGACTTTTATCTGTGAGTATGAGACTCGGAATGGGACAAAGATATTCTTGAATTATACAACATACAGAATGATAAGGTTGAGTAAGCCTTTTTGTAGGGAAGTGACCTTCTGCATATTAAACCCATCAATTGCGGAACGGTCCAGAAGCATCCCAACAACAAGTAAGAGTTAGTAATAATCTTAATACGTAGCGTATGACTCGGGTAAGGAAAAATCATGATTATTATAAACAAATTGGATAATGCCGCAGCCAAAGCAACCCTTTAAAGGTGTGCAGTTCATCACTTTAAATGGTTTGGTTCGCTTATAATTAAAAGTTATATAAGTGTATAGCTTATAGGATATCAGTCAGGGGCCTCAATTCGTAAGAAAGCATGGCAATAAAAAATTAATGAATTCTCTTCAGCAAGATTAATTTTACGGATTTAAAAATTTACGTATTACAAAAAAAAAAACTTTATTGAGAATATATTTAAACATCCAACTCTTGAATATACGCTAAGTAAAAAAAAAGTTATACTAAGCAATTTTTGTGATGCTGGGAAGCCCCAGCCAGGCAAAAGAAAAATTCAATTATTAAGGAATAACGAAAAAATAAAATTCAGGATATCTATAATAATGAAAATAACGTTCAATGGCATAGTATGGTAGGTTAGTGTTTAAAATTAGCAAAAGAGTAGTGGTTATTAAAAGGAACAGTGGGCGCTCCTCTAAAAAAGAATCCTAGACCTATTCATGTTCTGCTTTATTAAAACACGGCCAGACCTCATCTTTACTTTACAAACATTGAGTTATTCTTAACCGAAGCAGGAACCTGGTTATTTAACAGAGATAACAGACATTATTTGGGTAATAAGTCTAAACCTGAATATATATTTTAAGATAACCCTTATTCTTATTAGGGGAGATCGGCGCTTAAAACATAGTGATGAAACATAGTTAACTTTAATATTAGAATCGATTTCGGGAAGAGACGATAAAGAATCAGATTATCACAGTAACCGAATGTTGGTAAAGAAGTAACGGCTCAGGGAAGTTTAAGAATAAATTATCTTTAGCTACCGACTACTATGCAAAAAAATCAATTTTTATCGCAGAATTTAGCAAATATTTCAGGCAAAACTTGGCAGAAGACGTTGAAAGCTGTAAATCAGTTGACTTTTAAATATTGAGACGTAAGAAACATTAGATTTTTCACTTTAACTAAAGCGGAGTGATATTTAGGTATAAAAAAGCTACTGTAAAGCAATATGAGGATAAGATAGGTTAATAGAAAATCTCGATCGGTCTTCGAAGGTTAGATCTAACATATAATTATTTTTAAATTCAATAATTTTTTTTGTTATTAAATCGGGGAGCTTACGGAAGTTAGCCCGTAAATGGAACCCGCTTGTGCTAAACCTTGGGAATAAAAGTTCACATAAATATGATATGGAACTAATTTACCGGATAAATTTCTTTTAGTAACAGATTTTTCCGTGTATGCAAAAAGGGAAACCAGCCCAGGAACAGGAGGTAAGGGTTCCTAAATTATTTGTTAAGTGAAATAGAGGTTGTTATTAAAGCGAAAAGGAGTAGGCTTTAGAACAGCCATAATTTTATGGACCTCGGGTACCAGAGGGCGCCTTGTTAACTATGAAAGCATCGAATATTTAACCGTCTAAACAATATACCCTGTAAACCCTTGTACAGATGAACGTATTTGATAAGAAGAATACCTTTACATAGACAACAAATTTACAATCAGAGGGCGGATAATTTTTTGTGTTGAAGAGCACTATGCTCACTGTAATAGTTCTGAAAATAAAGGTTTGTTATAAGTAGTTTCTATTAAAACCCATTTAGTATGAAAAAAGGTTCTTTTAGTAACATATTAAATACTAACTATTAAATGCCACATTACAGTTTTAATAGTATTAAATTTTACTAGACAGTTATATAGTATTGGTGCTAATACAGTTAATAGTATTGACAATTTATAATTAATATTATGTTTTAAAAATAGTTTTAAATAACTCAACTAGTATATAATGTATTGAAAATGCTCCAACAGTCTAAGTATTAATGGATTTAATATTAGGAATTGGTTCTATAAATAGATTTGTTAATACAGAGGCTGCTTGCTGTGTTGAGTCCCTGGCCCAGCCTATAAATGTAATTTTTTTATGTAGCTCAGTTTTAAATATCGTTAAATGGTAATTTACAATACAATATGCCAGTTTAAAATGTGTTATTAGTAAAATATAAACTTTAAGGTGTTAGTAAATGAAGGGCCGTTTGGGTAGCGAAACGGTTGAAATAAAAAAGGTTATTTTTATTTTTTAAATGAATTATAAAATATTTAACAAAGCTCGAGAATGGTGACAATGAGAGTAACTAAAAAGAAAATTTTTCCAGCTTAAGGCTATGGATATAATTAGTAACCGGGCCTCTAAAGTTTGATGATTTATCTAAAGACTTTTTAACATGAGAAAATCTTTTTTTCTAAGGACAACATTTTAGTATAAAAAATTGCCTGGAAAAAGTATTTAATATATTTTGATATCTAATAACAAAATAGATTTATTTATCTACGAACAAATGAACAAACCCGTACCTGAGATCTGAAAAATAGTAAAGCTAGTAGGGAATACAAAGCGTAAAATTGAAGGCAACAATCATTTAATTGGGGATTAGGCCCCCCGACCATTGTTTTGAATGAGAACCAACTTTCCGGGGGGACACCCTAAGCTCCTAGTACACAAAAACTATGAGACCTAAGTTCCTGGCGGATCACTATTTCCACTGAAAGTATGTAACGGAGTTTTAGGAAAGATTCTTAGTAACATAGGCAATGGGTTATCGCGGGAATCTAAATTAGAGTACTGAAAAACTACTGCTGTAAAAAGATGCCAAACCAGGTAGATTGGTTTTTCAAATGATGAATTAAATATTTGCGTAAAGGTGTACTCTCGCCCGAAGGGAAAACTTGGTAATTTGAATATTGGGTTTATTACGAAATATTAGGACTAATATTACTTTAAGCCATTACGAAAATTATTGTCCCAATCTTGGGTTATACTAGTTTTTAAATTAATGGATAAAATGCCATTACATAAAACTAATCCTTGGATCCTAATAATTATACGGGATAATCATTTTTTTTTTTTAAAAAAACAGCAGGAAAGGATTGCTTTCCCATTTTCTATCAAAAGAATTAAACTTAAAAATCGGGTATTAATCGTAAGAGCTGATTTATTCAAATTTTTCTTCGAACAGTAACAGGGAAAAAATTCTTTTAGTACAGAGGATAAGTGAATTATTTAAGAAGTAGGCAAAGAGTAGCTTGCGTAGATGTCTGGGCGCGGTAGTTTATGAAGCTTCTTTTCCGAATTAAAGACTTTAGAGATTATATTAAAACATTTAGAAGCTCTTATCCTTAATTACAGAGAAAGGTGCTAGACTTTTTTGCCAGGTTTGCTTATAAAACAGCTGTAAAGTTAATGTTAAAAATAAGGTAGCATCTTAACTACAGAGGATTAGTAAAATATGTCCAATATTAAGCTTCTCTTGTAATTTCGGTACTTTGACTTAAAGCAGATTGCAAATCTTATTTCTAAAATAGTATACCGGTTTGAAAGACCTTGTAAAAGAGATTTGGCATATACAATCCTTGACTTGAGTAGGAGGGTTATGTAGAAGGCCGAAGGCATAATAGTGTTATTTGTTAAATATATAGTAAAAGAAAAGATCCAATATTGGTGAAGGAGTAAACTAAGTGTTTTATAAATCAACCACAGGAACGTAAAGACAATATTGCCTATTACCAGAGCTTTACAATGTATTTAAGCAGGTAAGTTATAAACAATCTCCAACAGTAAAAGATTTCTAATTTATATTGATCAAGGTTTGTACAAGCCTATAACAAATATGTATTATACCTTTTTTCGATACCTTTATTCCGTCTTTGACAAGGGAGAAAGAAAAAAATGACTTTAATGAAAAGGCTCCCGCCGTAAAAAAGCCCAATCATGAATGTCCTAAAAGTCATCTTAATAAAGGATGGGTTTAGAGCAAATTCGTGTCTATTTAAATCCGCGAATGAATCTAACCTTAATTTTTAATATTTCAATATTTTAGGGAACCACATTGCCCGAATCCCTTAATAGGCGATAAATTGTGGGCCGAAAAGGAAACTCGGCAAATTTGTACACCGTAACTCGGAATAGAGGAGGCGCTCAATTTCTTGATTAATACTCGATAGGTAAAAGGAAGAAGCAATAAGATGAATTGGTTGTACGACTGTTTAGATTGAAACACAGCGCCACCTCTTGTGAAGTAATTAAAAAAATCTAAGTTTAATGTGAAGATCTGCCCGGTGCCAGGCTTGCGTTAACAGAGATAATTAAATATACTATTAGTGATGTCGACCGTAACCCGGTTTAAGGCGGCCCTTAACGTGAGGGTCTAAGTAGCAATGCCCTTGGCCGTTAAATGTCGGGTCTTGCATGATGGTGTAACGTACAACAGCGTCCTTTATTGATTGAACCTCAGGAAAATTGGAGTTTAGCTGTGAGAATACAGGCTTACCTCTAGTGAGACGAGAGAGACATATTTGCCGCTTACTGATCCCACTATTAATAAGGATGTCAAATGTTAGACAACATTTTAAAGACTTATAAGGTTAATCTGACAATTCTGACTTGAAATCACTTTATTTATCTTTTTCATATAATGAATTGGTTTAGGGATTATAAACGCAAGTTATATTATCTTGGCTTTATACTGGTCCTTTCTTTTGCTTCGTGCGTTTGAGCTGCAAATGGCTATGCTTATGAAAAAAAAAACAAAAAAGTTTAAGTTTATGAAACAAATAATTAATATAGAAATCAAACCTATTCAGTTTACTATTTTATAGTTAAGGTGACCTTTGGTAAAGGAACTTATCCCGCTAGGGAGGACAGTTTTATGTGGGGCACAGCACCCTGAAAAGAGAAACCCAGGTGTGTCTAACTAATTTATAATTATTTGTTTGGCTATTTTTTAGTGAGTTCTAACTATTTTAATCTATAATAAATTATTTTTATTTTGCCTCGAGGGGCATGCATGTTTGTTTTTTCCTCAGGGTAACAATATTATGGCAGCCCAGTTAATAAACACGTAAAATTATTACTAAGTTTAATTAAGTAGGATTTACTATGGTTAGAATTTAGAGAAAATTGAAAAACATATGTAAATTTTCGAGTTGGCTTTATGCTAAAAGCCTTAAAATGGTTTTTTCTAATATTTTTTAGACTATTTTTTTATTATTCCATTGTTTGTTACACACAAGCTCGTGTGAAAAAAGTGAATAGTTATGTTTTTAAAATCTAAAGAAGCTCAACGCTAAATCTATCCCTTCTGTTTTCGATTATCTACAAATTTTACAGTTTGCGGTAAGCAGGGCATAGGGTATACAAGATCAATTAACGAGATAGATCTTTGATTATTGGAAGGCGTACGCTAGGATGGTTTGTCCTTTTTTAAGTTTTTATTTTTTAAGTACTCTTTTGTCTTGCTGCTTTTAGTGGGTTAGGTCTGTCTATTAATGATTTATTTAATCCGCTGAGCTACTAAATAACCCACGCAACTTATTTCCTGCTAAACGCCTTTGATCCCCTTTTGCTGCGTATAGCCTAGGAGTAAGGGGATATGGTTACCACATGGTTTTACATCCAGCAGGATGCTTCGGTGCAAATTTAGAAGTTAGCGAAGTAAAGAAATAGGCGTAAGGAACTCTTGCTGTTACTTAATTATGTCTTAGTGTTAAAGCGAAGCCTACCCCTATATAAAGCCTGAAATAGAAATTTATGTTAATACAATAATTGGGGTAAATTTCAAGAGATTCTAATAAAACAGTAAACTTGAGAGCGGAAGTGTATTTTAACAGGATAATTTTGTAAAAAAATAAAACCGTTCAGCGACTATAGGTGAGTATTATGGCAATATAAACAATAATCTTTTAATACTTACCCAACTTTTACATTATACTATTATTTAAAGGAAATAGAGTAAATGAAAATTACGCTGCTTTGTCTGGGGTCTTTGGCAATTCCAAACTCAAGAATAAGGTTCAAGAAACAAGGCCTGCCTAAAAGCTTCTTTAGGGATTGTGTGTGAATAAAGAGAGCGCCAAAACACATAACAAATCATGAAAAGATTCATTTCATAACATAACTTGAATAAATAATTCTAGACAATTTGCTTAAAAGAAAAGAAAAAAGGGGAGATATGGGAAAAAACAAAATATATCACTTCTTTGTCTAAAGAATGGGAAAAACATTTTTTAATTTTATAATAAAATAATTAAAAAAATTGACCTTGTTAATAAAATATAATATTAATAAAAATTAATTCAAAGTTCATTTATTATAAATTTAAAAAATCATAAATTCGAGTCGTAAAAAAAATTTATAACTCACTTTAAAAAAGAAAGACGAAATTTTTTTAAAAGAATATGAATGTGATTAACGCGGAAATTAACATGCAAGAAAATAAAGCAAATAATCCTCTTTTAAAACTGTAAATAGAGAGAGCCTATTTAAAAAAAAAATATATTAAAAATAAATAAAAGGGTAATCAAAAATTTAATATAAACGTTTTTTATTTTTTTAATATTAAAGAAATAGTTGCTTACATAAATAAAATGGCCTCAAGGCTTGGCGCGAAGCTGCAGTTCGATATACAAAATATTTGCCAATAATTTGTAGTCTAAAAACAAAGAAAATTTCTTATGATCTCCTTTTTCTACTGAATCGTCAATCCATTTGAAGAAAATCTTTCTAAATATACTTAACGTTAAAAAATGTTTTTTAATAGATTATAAAGATTCCTTAAATATTTAATTTGAAAAAAAAAAGAAGTAATTTATTATTAATTAAATAACTTTGAAATCAAATATTTGAAACAATGATAAAGAAAAATAGCTTAATGGATTCCTCTTTAATGCAATGTATATAATTTTAATTAAACTAATTAATTTTACCTATATTTATAAATCTAAGTATTTTAATTTAGAATATAAGAAAAAGATCAGAATAATAGTATAATAAATTTGAAATCTAATGCATATATATACAAATCTTTTTACTGAATGCTTTAGTTAAAAATTAAAAAAGAATAAAATATAAATTTTTTCTAATTGTGGAAGAACTAGGGTTTTAGTATAATTTAAAATAGGCTATTTACCTTGTGTATCTATAAAAAGACTAGCTTTAAGCCCATAAGGGGGTACAGCGAGCAGCAGGAGGTGGTTAGTAAAGTCCGTAACATCTCATAAATCAAATATCATTAATTAATTTTTTAACGTACCCGACAAAATATATAAAAAAAATTTAAAATCTAATTTCTAATTTTAAATAATACTGTCGGGCTCCTGTTGTATAACATAACCTTATCTACGATAAGGATAAGGGTACTGATGGGCTGGGCTCCTAGAATAATTTGTTTTTGTTCTGGGCCCTGCCTTATCCTGTGAAACCCAAAAGGTTAACAATTATACTGGCAAGGCACAATGTAAAGGTGATTGTTCTACTAATAATCCTAGATTCATAATACAATATATAATCTATGGTATAAAGAGATCTATGAAGAGGAATGAAACCTTATGCAACTGTTAAAAGGTTAGTTGACTATAACGTTATAGTAGCAAAGATGCTCTGTAATCCATTAAAATGAAAACGGGTATTGAGAATGTAGATCTCCAATTCAAAAAGTTTAGGGTTTTCAATGTCTTATTTAGAGAGAAATTCTGAATGTCAATATATGTAGTCCTGATTCAGCTATATAACTCAAAACGACGATTCGAGCTTTTGCTTGTAAAAGGTTGGATTTCAGTGGGTTAAAGTCTTATAGTACAATGGCTTGTCAACAATAACTCAGTACCCACCATGATCTCTGACACTTTTACTGAGTTTTAGTGATGCGTTTGGTGTTTTGCCATACGAAAAAAAGAAATAAAAGCTTTTTTGCTTGATTAATTCTTTCAAATCACTAGCTTGCGCCGCTGGCGCCTGTGCACAAATATAAAAAGGAATAAAAGTTATATTAGAAAAAAGATAAAATAACAATGAAAAAGTAAGGAGTTTCTAGGTAATTGATACGATAAGTTGCAAGTGTCGGAAATCAACACGTTTTATTAGCATTTAGGTGTAGGTTAAATAGAGACAATTCGCTGAAACATACCCTATTAGTGAGGCACGCACCAAAAGTTAGGAGATCTATAAATATTTTGGCGCAAGCTAACCCTTATCATATAATTGAAAAAATAACAATCTTTACCTGTCTAAGGGGATAGGATGTAAATTATTAAAGTATTAAAGGCCCAAATTTAAATTTGAGGTCTAACTAACGAAACCTAAGGGAAGGCTTTTTCCCTAGACTAAAAACTCTGAGGTAGAGACCCCGCTAATAAAAATAAAAAAAACCAGATATCTAAAGGTGATTAGGGCCTGGGCTTTATTCTTCGAAGTAGGGTTTTTGTTCTGGCTTTTCGATTCTTTTATGCCCTTGCCAAAGGAGCTTTGGCTAAGGAAAAAATTTGCAAGATAGAAAATCGAAATCTAAACTGGTAATATCAGCGTGCAATTAGCTTTTTCGCATTACTCAAACTGTCGGAGATCAGGCTCCTTAATGGATAGTTTAGTTCTTTACCTATAAATTGTGGATGTTTTAAGGAAAAAAAATAAGGTGCCGAATTTTTCTGGTTAGGAATTTGTGTTGACAAAGTTTCGACATTTTACTTGGAACAATTCTTTATGCTTTTTCACCACCAATAAGATAATAGGTATAAAACACGGACTTTTTAAAGATTATGTAAAGTTGCTGAATTAATTGAAATAAAAAGCATTTAACCTGATCAAGGATTATGAGATGAGCACTCCGGCTATTAAATATAAAAATTAGCGGGGGGCATTACTTCGTTAGAAGCATATTGCCCATGAAAAGAAGGAAGAATTTACTAGATTTTCATTAATATCAATATAGTATACAGGAGTTAGAAGGGTGCTTCATAGTAGGCGTAATATTAAAAGAAATCTTAAATATTATAGATTAAAATAAGACGTATCTGAACCATTATTTTCTCAAGAAATGGAAATAAGATATAATATGAACAAACATCTAGAACAGGCTTATTCGCGCAAGGGGTCAAATATGGACCGCGCGGTTGGACACTCTCGATGTGGCTTAACTTATTCGTCATTTGGAGCAGGAACTATGTACGGTGCGACTGGTTTCCGCGAATTAGAAAGTTACCCATGAGCTGGAGGGTTAAATATACGTCGCTGCGAGCAGTTTTGTTTCTAATCCTCTCGAGAGGGAATTAGAAATAAATTAAGATACAAACCTTTTGTACACAGGACCAGAGAGTTTAAATCCCTCATAAGGTTAAAATATGTTTACCTAACTCTGTGGTTGCCTGTTTGTTCATAGTGCCAAGATATTAAATATATATATGCTTTATGATAGTATATACGTTTGTATTCATTATAACATAAGGATGGTTTCTTTGTATACTAAGACAAATGTATTAGCTAATAGCACCGGAGGAACGCTAAAGTTAGTTTAAATAGGAAAAGTTGTGCAACATATGGCACGGAAAATTATCTTCGAGCATATTGC
>JACYFI010000320.1:0-10729 GCA_020975735.1 Ophiocordyceps xuefengensis
CGATCTGTGGCAATGTTTCAACTTCAGGGAGAATGAAAAGGGTAGTAAACGCCTTCTTTTTTACAATTTAGAATAAAAGATTGTTATCTTATTAATATGTTTTTCTGTACTATATATTTTTAAATATTTAATAGCGTCTAAAATGTAATATCTTCTTCTAGTTAAGATACTACCACTCCCTATGCACTTCTTAAATAACTGCGTATCACTATTCGTAAAAACATAAACCCCTTTTTCTTAGTTAGATAAGATTATTCAGACTTAGTGTTTACGGACATTGGATTAAATTCAAACCTATTTCCTATTTATTCATAGTGCACAATAATTCCCTTAGATTTTTCCCTTATTAAACATTGGGATTAAATGGCCCCTTGTTTCTTTAGATTTATTTTCTCTCAATTAGCAGGACGTTTGTGGCGAAAAATTTTTTTATTTCTTGCTACGCGAGCTTATTTATAGCATAAAATCCAAAAAATAAGTATCTAAGTTTTCATCTTTAGTATTACGGGAAAAAGTTTTTACTTCTAAGGAATTTCATGATACAAGTCTTTAGACTCTTTGTTAGTCTTTAAAAATCCCATACAACCCGCGCCAGGGTTTTAAATTATAAACGGTTTTTATTATAAATTTAAATCGATAGTTTGTTTTATTACAGATAATATCTTGCTTCTATTATGTGTTACCTCTATTTACCCAATCACCATTATAAATTAATGAGCTTGCTGGTCTAAACAAGAAAAATGCATCGACTGCGCCTCCATTCTTAAAAAAGAATTAGGTAATAATCTATATCGGCTAACAAAAAGGAAAGTATTAAGTGGCTATTAGCTAAATCATATACAGTTACACGTATTACCGTGTTAACGCTTGTATTTTAAATAAATACCACCCCTTATTTTACATCGAGGCTTCGCCTCCATAATAGTTCTCTATAAAAAGATGTCAATAGGAGGTTTTTCCAGAATTAACTCAAGTCCAATGTGTACTGAACGAATAATTGGTGTTAATTTTAACAGTAATAAATTATTATTATTTAACTGTTTTTTTTTTTGCATATTTTTTCTAGCTAAGCCTTACAATGCATAGAAAAAATAAAGCTCAAAAACCAATCGTCATCATATTTGGTGGAAACTTGAGTCGGAACAACAGTTAATTTCAAGTTTTTGTTAGTAAATGAGGTGCAAAAGGCCAGAGATATTGTTAGAATAATGTTTTCGTCGCAAGCTATCACCTTCTATGAAGCAACTCACAAAAACTCATATTATTACTAATTTATTAGCTAAATTGATAATAGGTAATGAAAAATAACAAGATGATTAACATATCCACTATCTTATTAGGACTATTTCTTTAACTTGTTAAGTTACAACACCGTATAGTCTCTGAGGATCCTCTTAAAAAATATGAGATTGTGCCCATACTTTTTGTAGGCGTCTTCCTGCTAATGTCTATTCTATACTGCCTAATTTAAATAGGGTTTTCTAGCATAAGTGTTGTTTAAGAATTTTCATATCACTATGGAAAAAAAGGCCTACTGGTGGACCCCTAAATAGGGTCTCGGAGAGAAAAATGAAGATTAACACCCTATAAATAAAGTCAAAATTAGTGTATTACCTAGATAAAGATATAATTTTAGACCCTAAATTTTAGGAATTCAAGGAATTATCACCTGCAAACATGCAAATACGGCTCCCCATACTAAGACACCGAGGTTGCGAAATTGCAAAAGGTATTTTATATGTACCGTTTAAATTATATATGTTAAAAAATATCTTTTGAGTTGCGCTAATCACATACTGTAGGTCGAAAGCATATAAGCATCCCGCGCTAAATGGGTGCTCTAAGAGGGATATGGCTGCAGGCTTCTCTAAATTCTCACAAATTTCTTTTGTATTACCTCCCCTGGGTATGTTTCCTCATGTAAAGAAGAGGATATACAACACCCTATAAATCTGTATCTTTGGTTTTTCAAATACTTTTTTTTGCTCATTTCTACGTATTATGAAATTTAATTATTATTATCGACGGGTTTTATTATATTGTTGCTTAAGATTTATAATCTACTCTTTTTATTCATACATGTATGTTATGTTACACCCCCAACAGAGGCCAGAATTAAGTTATTTTAACACTTGATATATAATATCTATTAGTTTACATAACAAGTAATTTAGGATATTAACGCCTCTGAAGCAACAAAGAACCCATACCAACCATCTCTATTGAATATGAAATCTTAAGGGTTTTGATGTCCTTTAAAGGGAAGAAAAAAAATAGTAAGGTATAATCTGAAGAATAAAATTATTGCAAACACTTAATTCTTTTGTAAACACCAGGAATAATAGGACCTTCTTCAGTGTAACCCTTTCAGGGTCCGGTCCCTTTTTCAAGATCATATTCTTTCCTCCGTCAATACTTTAAAGTAAGTACCTCGAGCTAGGAGATACCCACCTCGATCTAAGACTATTTTTCTTGAATAGTTATCAACTTTGACCACAATAGGCCGCCCGTTACTCCTGGAACCCTTCTATAGTTTACCCATAAACTTTTGAAGATAGTTAGAGGTACACTTATAGGGTTGTAGCTCTATAAAAAAAATATATTTTTTGCTGCATAGCTACGAAAGTTAAGCCCCCCTTATTTTTCAATCCCACGCTTTCACCTTCCATATTTTCCAAAATAAGGATAAACTTACTTTTATTTTTTAAGCTTGAAGGGCTTGATTTTTTAAGGTTATCTTTGATTGATTTAAGGATTAAAATTAAATTTGTTATTACTTTATAAAATCTTTTCAATAAGAATATTTAGATTCATCCAGGGAAAAATTTTTCTTTCCCTTTTTTTATATTGATTTATGCTTTGTTTTAAACTTATTTTTTCCCTGATTCATGAATCTTGTATTGCAGACTCTACTTAATCCTAATTGATCTTTTTAAAGAGTAAATCTTTCTTTTTTCATAAAATTATTATTTGTGTTTCATTATTCTACTAGGCCAATAGATTTGGTGGCCGTAGCTCAGAACAATCAAATAATTGTACATATTAAATTGAATCTATCAAGTTGGTAATTTTAGTGAATTGTTTGTGTCATACTTCTGAAGCTTTTTTTTTTTCTCTTTAGATCTTGGTCAAAATAGGTATCTTAGTATTTTAGTTTTTAAGGGGTTTATTTTTGAATAAACCCTTCTTCTATATTAATTCCAATTTATAACCATTTTATTACCATACCATATCTCAACTTAAATGAATTAATAATTTCATTACGGTAAAAAAAAAGGAATTACCATTATAGTTAATATATAAATAACAATAGCCAAAATAAAATATTTAAAGAATAATATATATTTAAAAGTGTATGTTTCTTTTGTATCGAGACTATCTTTTTTTAAAAAAATCAAGATCTTACAATTAATTAATCAGTATTCAATAGCGATAGTCAAGACTTTTAGATATAAGATATATAAATAACTAGCTATCCACTATTTAACCTTACTTTAGAAGTATAAAAATCTACTAATATAACAAGCATTAGAAAAGATTTAGTTTTTGTAACCTTTTATAAACTGATTCCCTGCGTAGCATGCGAGGGGGTGCTTCAAACTAAGGGGTTGCGGTAGGAATGAGAAATCGCGCCAAAGCCATTATAATTTATCAAAATGCTAACACAATTTCCTTGGTTCTATCGGTAGCGAAGTCGTAGGCCCGTAAATTTCATTTTGAGTACCATTATTTGTTTCTCGGTGCTGGGTGCCAGAGGGTCCAGCAAGGTTTGCGGCCTTACAAGAAAAGAAATATAAGCACCAAATTAATTGAATTACTTAGAATATGTGAAATCTAATATTATTAAGTGGCAAGTTTGCAATGCGAAAGCAGATAACTAAGCTTAGATTATTAAAAAAAAATAGGCAAGCTTTGGAAAAAATATACATACACTTGTATCATTAATTTAATGGGACAAGTGCCCCCTTTTATTGAACTACTCTTCATTTTATAGAGCCTCGTCAGGTTAAACACGCAAATTTTTGAAATAAAAGAAAAACTCTACTTCATGAAAGGATTTCTGTATTGAATTCACTTTAAAACAAAAAATCTATAAATTTTATATTCCGAAAAGTATTCAAAATTTTGAATTCTTTTATAATCACGGATGATAAACAATTATTTTTAATTTAACTTAACCTATAAAACTTAAAATGCAGAGATATCCATTTACCATAAATAATCTACACAAACATGTCATGCTTTAACTGATGAAATTTCAAAATTATATATTTGAAGTTTTTTCCTATTTGGTATTATGGGTTTTTACAAATAGGTATTAAATCATTAAAGGATAATTTTAGCTGTAAATTTTATATGTTGCTTAACTTGTAAATTACAATTCCAAAGTCGATTTAAAACAAAAATGTACAAACTTATAGAACGTTGTGATCAATCAATCCTGAAAATAAAGTGAATCAAATAAGACCTTTAATATTATAATTAGGTGTTAATTGCAATCTAATGTCATTAAATAACACAAGCTTTTCTATACTATCACCTTAATTTATTTATACCATTTTATTGAATTAGCTAAACAAATCATATTATATTTGCATTAGATAGTAAATGTAGAATAAAATTTATTTTATGGATTGGGATTATTTAACCCGATGTTAAAGTGTTTTTGCAAATACGTGTTAAAACTCTTATATCCTATTTGCAATTCTTATTTGAATATGCCTTCTAATACTAATCTTTTAGAGTAGATTTCCTTAAAATCATACAAATTTCCCTTTCCATTATTATTCTCCCCTAATCAGGAATTAGAAATTAGTAATGTTGTTTCCTTATTAATTAGTATTAAAAATAACTTTTGTGCGGTAGCGTTCAGCGCAGGCTTTATTTTTCCTTTGTGTATGTCCAGCTCTCTGGCTCAGTATGTACATCTTTAATATGATTTAATAGATTAAAAAAATGCCAAAAAAAATATTAAGAAAAGGGCGAAATTAATGATTGACGTAATAGTCTGCTGAGAATCCTTTTATAAGTTATTCTGCTGATATACTTAATATTATTATCTAAGTTTTTTAGACAAGAATTAGTATAAATTTATTATTTACCTATTTATTAGAAGATTAAAGCTCCACTATGATCTCGTAAAAATACGTAGATAATTATATATAAATAGGGTACAATAATTTACTATAATATGTTTTCCAGGCATATTAGTCGATTGCATGGAATAATGAAATTACTCAGCACTTTTGAGCCAACTACCGTAGGAAGTAGTTTAAGTGCTCAAAGATATTACATCACAACACGTCTCACGAGTTGGATCGGACTATACTTATCTAATGATGTTAACTTTAAAAACTTTCGAGTTGTCACGTTTAGCTCTACGGATCCCTCTCGATAATAAATCTTGGGAAATTTACTTTAGCTTGGTTTCACGTAAATACCTTAAATGGGCTAGGGTTAATTTTAATCACTACCCTTAGTCTTTTTCCGCATTAAGAAAAACATATAAGGCATCACGGGTCTAGACTAAAATTTAATAAACATATTTATCACCGAAAAACGTATGGAATTTTTCCAGGTGACATGACCTCACGACACTTATTAAAGAAATTTTTGGTGAATTTATTCTTTTAAGACTCGAAACTCTTCTCTAACCCAAAGTAAGTTAGTACAATGTGCCACTATTTTTATGCTTAATGCCTCTTTCTTGTAGCTTCTATAAAATAGAAGTTTATCATAAGGGGTTTACGAACTTTCATTTGATACTTCAAAATACTGTTTAGATATAATCTATTAATAAAACGTTCGTACATTTTGTTCCAATGAGAAAGAAATTTGCTTCCTCTACGACATTAGAAAAACAACCCACCGCTTCTATAAACCCATGTAATTCTCAAGCTTTAAGTAAGGTAGTGCGTTAAAAGCTTAGCAATTAAATGTCGGCATATTGCTCTTTAAATTTAGTATCTCTTGTGGGAGAGTAGTATTTTCTACTGGAATTCTAGTGTTAAACAGTGTTTTTCAATATGCAAGCTTGACAGATTTTTTTAAGTAAAGGAGTGATAAATATCAAATATTTTTTTTATTATTTCAATATATTTTCCCCTTTATGTAAACTCTAAATAACATCCAGGCCTCTTTTCCAGTATCTTAACAGTCCACCCTATCTACTTTTATCATCTCAAACCAGCATAATTGAATAAATAGATATAAGGGTAGCTAATATTAATAACTACGTTTCTGTATTGATCGGACTGTGTTTACGTTAAATGGTTTCTTAATATACCCTCACGTCCATAAGCCGGTACTCAAAAAACCATATTATATATGTTTTAATAGTTATTGTTATCACAATAATGATCATTTAACTGAAAATTATTTAAACAGGCCTAAGGAAACTAGAATTTGGCTGATCGTGTCTTTGATCATAACAAATATTTGGTATCCCTTAATCCTAAAATCTCAAACTGTATCCCGATGGAATGCCTATTAATCCTAGTGAAGCATTAGCTAACACAACTCCACTTTAAGATAAAATATATAATTAATTTAATCTTTTCATAACTTAAATAATAATTTTTGTATTTTTTCTTTATTGATGCACTTTTTCCTTGTTTAGTATGTTATTTAAATTTAAGTAATTTTAGCGCTGCTTTGTTTACTCCATCCGTAGACTTACTTATAACGTTCTATATCCCATCGTAAAAACGGAAATATCGCCCTTTTTTATAAGGCTATTTTGTTTTATGGTTATCTATCAGTTTTACCATTATCGTAGAAATTTCAGCCATTTTTTATTAGGTAGATCTTAAATATTATTCGGGATCATAGCCCAAATCACCATTCCCTCTAAATATTTATTTTTCTTTAATTCACACTACTCAAATGGTCACGTAGATTAGATTTAATTAATCTGGATAAGTAGTGAAGATGGAAATTATTATATAACTGTCATAAGAATTAGTATAACGTAATACTGGATAGCAGAACTACTTCTTCATTCCTTCTCTTACTCTCTAAAGAATGTTTTTATGCGAAGATAAAAAGATATTTTTCTTCCCTTTTAAAGTCTTACTATTAGACCCTTTAGTTGTTGTAAGAGTCGTACTTTATTTTTGTGAGCTAAAAGAGATAAACGAGTTTTTTCATTTTTTTCCTTCTGTACTGTACATTAACCCCGTCGAGGAATAATCTTGTTTCAGTAACTTATAGTAAAGGAACTACATTTGTTGTATAGAAAGTTGGCTTTATTAGTTAAGTTTTTAATGCTACATATTTTGTAATATTATAGTGCGACAATTATCTTTACGGTATTTAAGTAAAAGCTTGTTTTATAAGGGCATATTAGAGATCTTGTCTACCATTTAAAGAAGTTATTAAGATGTGTTTTCATTCTTATTAGCTAATGTTTGGCATCCTATGTATACAGTGTTTCATTTTTATATATTAATTAACAAATAATACGTACCGTGGATTTATCTTTTTACTGGTTTTTATTATTAAGCTCATTCTTTTCCAAAATACTATAAGATTTTGGTCTTAAACTATTTAGGAGCAGCTCTCTTTTTTGCTCGCTCAGAATTAGACTTTCGGTACTTAGATTTTCTGTAACCTGTTAAATAATTTAATGTTAATTTCATGGACTATATCACATACTAGTAAATAAATTACACTTTTTAATTGGATTACGGGGTGAGTTCCTCTAGGATCCTACTAAGAAATTCCTCTGTTGGTAATCCTTGCTGACTTGGTCAAAATTACATATTTGTCACTATTATATCGTTAAGTAATTAGTTATATGGGCAATTGTTAGAATTGTCCATGGCATTTAGTAATCTTTAAAAAGGGAGAGCTAGTGGATAATTAAACCATTCCGATTGATAAAACAATAAAGACCAAAACTAGATGAAAACATACATTTGAAGGGTGTGCATTTTAATAGGACCCAACCGTAGCACTTACTAACCCAAGAAAAATTTTTTAATCCCTGTAGGGAAATTGGCAATACAACTTAATGTTTGCAGTGTAAAAATAAGCTCTAGTCCCAAATGGAAGTTATCAAAGTTATAAAATGAGATAGCTACCTAACTCAGGTACTTATCAGATAAACACAAGACCTGCACAAAACCTATTTTACTATAATGTGTTTGAAAACCAGTGCTCTATGTAATAAATGCGTCTTATTCCTGATGGTAAACCCTAATCCCTTTATCTTTCTGTATCCCTAAAGGGGAAACAATTGTTACCTCTAACGTTTTAGGGCAGCCTGGATCCTGAAACCTTATACCCTAAAATATTATATTGCATACATCAAGGGATAATAGCTAGGGTGAAAAAGCAAGGGATCGCTAAATTAAGACCCTAAGAAAGGTTAAAAGGCTATATTATAATGCTTTGCTTGCTATATTTTTTTCTGGTTTTTTATCTTATGCTTTAGTCTTTCGTGTTGGCAGTGCCTTGTATTATTTTATTTTTAAGCACTAACTGCTTGCACTGATAAAAAAAATAAGAAATCCCCTATAAGCTAAATCGTGCTTATGTTCCCGATTCCTATAAGTGATAGCTTTGCACCCTCTGATTATTGGAAAATGAAAAATAAGAAGGGAGCATTGCCAACTTTCTATTGCTGTGCACAGAAAAAATCGGAGTGCGCATTGACATCGCTGGCTACTTCATTATTTTTTGTGCGCTCGGTTTGTGGATGGGTTTTATCGCCGCTAAATCATAGCAGCAGTAAATAAAACGGGACATTCGCAAGCTGGAGTCCATCAAGAAAAGTTTCTTTATGTTTTTTTTCTATAATCTGATTTAATTTTCTTGGCCGGTACTTGTCTCTGAAGATCCTTTAGTTTTGCAAACCCTTATTAATTTTTTTATACCTTTTACTTTGTCAAAGTTCTTTACCTTCTCTAATCCATTCGTATACTTTTCTAACTTTTAATAAAATTCTAAACATATTTTTCTACCCAAAAAAACAAGATACTTATCGAAAGTAACCTTATTTAAACGAGCTGTTTAGGAAATAAAATCGGAGTTTTATAAAGGACCTGTACCTGAGCGTACCTGAGTATATCCCCCCGTTTTAAACGAATAAAATATTTAAGTTCTAAGGTTAATTTATTCCTTTTGTTTAAGAATACTCTAATCTGAAGCTATCCCCTATATTTCATTCTCTTGCGGCTTTAACCAAGCATTAATAATAGAAACGAACAGAGCGTGATAAACCCAGCTAATCCAAAATTATTCTCAAGATAATCTTTTTTTAAAGTGGTCAATATTATAATTTCATATTATGAATAAGCCTAATCAGTTGATCCATCTTTAGATTCGTTACAAATTTACCCATTATATAAAGATTAATATAATAAAACAACACCTTGTTTATCTCTTCTAATTATTTACTCCTTTTTTTAACTTCAAATTTTATTCTTAACCGACCAATATCCTTTTGTTTCTACGATCATAATGTGCAATGTATTTCGATTGTTGAAAACATTCTGAATTCTTTTACACCAGGAATAACCTTTTCCCTTCGATTATATCCTTTGCCTATGAATAATCCAATTCCTTATCTGTAAAGGTTGGGTTCTATATTAGATAGATGACAGAAATTCAAAGTATATTATATTATTAACATTAGTATTTCATTTAGTTTTATTGCCCTAGACCATTTTACGAATAGCAAGTACTGCTATTTGCCGGAAAATAAATAGTTTTCCCTTTAAGGTAAACGAGTGGACTATTTATCAAGAGTTTCCAGCAACTTTCAGCAATGATTTTTTACCGGTAACACCTGTAGTTTATCCCAACGTCCAGTCCCTTACAGTATAATGTAGCACTTACAAACGATAAGATCCTTAATATTTTTCCATAGACATCAGTAGCTTAAACCCTTACCTATGTCAACTACAATAATAGGTTTACTACGAGTAGCTGATATGTTGGTACTAAATTAACCGAAACCTGGTATAATTAAAATATAACCTTCGGGATGGACCGAAAAGAATCCAATAACTCCAACTTTAAATTTATGTTTAATGCATGTGTTGTGGTATGATTCAGCCTACAATAGGCAAGTCATCATTAAATTATATAGATTTATTCGACTGATACCATTTGACAGCACTGTCAGGCACCACCGTGAAAGGCAGTCTGTAGGCGGCATTCACTTTAATATAACCGAGGTCCTTTAACGATTAAATTATTTGACCGTTTACACAGTTTGCAAACACACATTTGTACTAGACCTTTTCTTTTAGAACAGGTTACACGTAGTAGTTAATTTTAAAAATTAACTTAAATCCTAAGGTATACTAGAGCTTTTAGCTATTTATTTTTTTACTTGTAAGTGCAACGCTCCTACCCACACAAAAAATAGCGGAGCCCTCTAATATTTTATTTAAGGTCTATAAAATATTTTTATACATCTTGCCCTCATCAAATTTTAATAGCTTGCACTAAAGACCTTGGACACCTTTTTTCCCTAATTTTGAATCGTAATCTGAATTTATATTATAGACTCTTTTCCCTAATTATTCAATGTAATTTTTGTTTTAAGATTTTTAGGCTGCAGTGAACGATGTGAAACAGCCAAAGCCTGGCCCTATATAATAATAATTTAAGGATTAATTAGATTTTAATTCCTAAATAACATTTTCACGTAACAATCTTACCAGTTATTAGTGTAAAAAATTCCCTAATATAAACCTGATATACTAGCATAAATTTA
>JACYFI010000265.1:0-12208 GCA_020975735.1 Ophiocordyceps xuefengensis
ATAAATCTAAACCTGATTTGCCTGGGATTTTGGGGATGTGAAGAGCAGGTTTATTTTTATGTAGATCATTAATTTCTAAAAAAACATACCACCTGGGTTATATGTTAATTACGTTGTTCTCTATTACTACAATCATGCCGAGAGATGAATTTATATTAAACAAAATTATGGGTTTATTGAGGGTGTGGAAAGATTGGAAAGCTTAAACAACCAGATGAATAAATTATCGTTAATATAAAAATTTAATGATATGTAAAGATAATAATTCCTTTCTTCGAAAATATCCTGTAAAAGGTAATAAAGTTTAGAAGACTATTTAGATTTTATTAAAAGTATCAGAGATTATGCTGTTAAAGAATCATTTACAAACGAAAGGTATAAAAAGCATAAATTCTTTAAAGTAGGTATGAAATAGAAGTAGAGGAGTTAATTAGGCTATTAGGTAACTACTTTTCTTAAACAATAAACCAAAAAGTAAAAAATGAAAGGCTTTTATTTAAAAGTATTATTAAACTTACATTAGGATATTATATATTATTTAGGATTTTTAACTTAGTAGAATAATGAACCTTATAAATTTATTAATCTTAAGCAAAATTAATATTAAATATGGTTGTAACCAACCAGCAGCTCTTTAATTAAATTTAGAGATTTATTATGTAGCCATAACTCATTTTATAGTTTAATCGTCTGATTTAGAAATAAGGATAGCGTTCAAGAACTCATATATAGGATAAAATAAGGTTTGTTGTGTTACGCAAGCTATGTTAATTAAGCTCGCTTTATATTTATATATTTAAAAACTTTGATGTGTAAATAGCAAAATTATTGCACTAATAATCAGCTCTGTGCAATATGAGAATTATTGAAAAGTTTATACAAAACATAACATGATTACTTTTTGGTTCAAAGCATAAATCTTATAGTGTTCAAATCATTATATAAAGGTGATGATTATTTTGGTACTTGTGTCTTCCTTTTGGACCAGGTTCCATGGGTTTCCGTTTACACAGGGTAACAAAATTTCAAGCTGTAGGGCCTCATGAAGAATATTAAGCCCATCCATTGTAACCAAAGAATCACTATCATTTAGGTTATGATCGAGTTTCTTTACTGACACTTTGTTAATCTTGTAGACTGTTTATATGTCTCGATGTATTACTGACGGGTCCTAACATCAATACGAAGTACAATTAAAATGCAACAAAATAGATATACAAAGCATGAGATGATAAATAACAAATTAATATGGGATATTTGTTTAGTAACTACTACATCTTGTTTGCTTAGACGCCACTGTACGAGACTCTCAAACTGTACCTTAATAGGAGGACTCCGCGCCGAAAGGAGAAATTAATGGCCGCCTTCTGATACCTTGCCAGAAGAGAAAAACCCAATGATCATATCTAATACTAGGCCCAGAAGCAAAAGGAATGCTAATGAAATCCCGCAACCCTGAATAACACATACCTAAATGTGAGAAATACCAAGTAGAATCAGATTTTGCTTTATCGTCAGAATAGTTGATCCTTTAGTTCCTGATACAGTCCCGGAGAAGATCTCAGCAAGAGTGAATTATATAGTCCCGGTTTGACTTGGTCGTCGAGTCATCACCTAGTGAGGTAGAATCTACCAGCAGCGAGCCGGATTACCATTTAATCTGGCGTTTATTACTCCAGTTGAATAATTTGAACAAGCGGGTGAGTTCTCAAAACTTGAGGGGGGGGATGAAATTTTCAAATAGATGCTTACGTTGCATCACCATCCGCCCTCAAGAACAACCTTTTATCAAGAATCATCTCCAACTTACCTAAGTAGATACTACTGTACCCACCATATATCCGAAGTGAAGCTGATTCAAAATTCAAAGCAGTCAATCGAATCGTCAAGAAAGTTTTAGAATCTAAGGATGAGCTTGCGCCTCAAGAATTTGTTTAATCATGCCGCGGAGAATTACAGGAGGTAAAAAGGGAGGAATGATTCCTTATTCTTGATGTGTGATTCATGAGGACAATAACGTCCGAAAGATAGAGAAAACAATAGTAAAATGTGCTAAAACAGCATTAGTATATATGATAAATTGAAAACCAGATATTGATGCGGATTATGATGGGAGACTTTTTTCATTTTAACGGTCCATTAATTGAAATCATATATTGATTCATAACTAAATTATTTTCCTTAAAAGAGCTTGGCTATACCATATGGGGTCTCATTTGTTATTGCTTAAGCAATAACAAATTCCAAAAAACTAACTCAATATTATTAACAATGAATCCTTAGTACTAAAATATTGTAAATATTATATGTCTGATTAAGAGGTCCAAATTACATTTTAGTGATTGTGGTTTGGCACGGGTGGGAAACCATGCGTACATGCCGTAATGACCATACCCCGTTTATCCCCTTGCTTGCGCAGCAAGCTTAAAGCTAAAGGAGCTAGGTAAAAGAGATAGTCTTTGTCTTTAAGGGGTGGCGTAGCAAGCCTATAAAATTAGGCAAACCTCAAAAATATCTTTATTTATGTAGCCTATAGGTGGAGCCTTCTAGGGGGCTCTTATTCTCAACAAAATCCTCCTTATTCTATCAAACCTTCGTTCAGATTTAGAAGACCAAAAATGTAAATCTAGAATTTAACTAAAAATAAAATAGCTTGTTATTTAAACAGATGAACTCTCTGCACCTTATATATAAACATCTTTGTTGATCTTTGTGATATCAAATTATTATTAGATTGGTTTTTCAATACTTGAGCTCGCTGATCCGTTACTGCTCCGTAATTAGGAAGAAGCTTCGCCTACTGGCAATCAAAAATTCATCGAAAAGAAATTACAAATAAATATAATTTAAACGTATAAGTTAATGATAGACTAACGATTTCTACTGGATATCGTAGGTTAAGCTGGACTATGACCGCGTTTTATGATTAAAATAAACGGCCCTCGGCAAAAGACCCCTTGTAGGGATATTGAATAAGAGCTCGTGTTAGAATTTTTCCTTACAATCATTTTTACACTTTGGTAGGCGAGCCGACTCCTTTATTTTCCATTTTATTCTATATGAAGCTACTCTAGGCTAGAGAAAAAAACATACAAGATATACGCAAACTGCACAAGGAATCAAGTAATCACTAAAGGATGTAGACTCTTTTTCCTATCAAGGGGGTGGCAGATTTGTATGATTTATTATTTCTCCTCGAGTAGACGGGGTGTCATTGTATGTTTCACCAACCACCAACACGGGGAACCAGAAGATGTCGAACCCTTATCCTGAGACTGTTCTAAGATATGGAAATATGGTTATAAGTGGCGGTCGGCGCATCGATACCCTTTGTAGGCTAGCTTCGATAGTATTCCTTGCTGATGTGCGCAAGTAGGACAGTTAAGAATGCAAAGCAAGGGATTGAGGATGCCTAATATGTCCCGAAGATAACTTGCAACACAACAGAAAAAATGTAAAGTGCCCAGTATAATAATTTAGTCCTTTTTTAGGTTAAAAAAAAAAAGATAAGCAGTTAGTCAAATGGGTTTTGATTTTCGACCTTTATACATTTGTTACTTTCTATGGTTATACAGTTGAATATCCTAGATGGTTTTTAAGGTTAATTGCCATATTTTCGGTATAACTGTTATAATATAATAAAAATTCGCTAATAGCATCTCTTATGTCTTTAATAAGGGTTCAATTTGATCTATTTCTCTTTATCTAAATATTAATTAGTTACCTTTATAAAGTTTCTCGTTATTAAATTGTATATTATAGGGGGCCCAGTATCTATATTTATTTATTTATTCTGTGTTAATTAATATAAAGACAAGTGAAAAATTACAAAGCAATATTGAAATTAGATCCCCTTTAGCGTTTGTAACATGTACTAAATTATGCTTCCAGCCAATATTTTTGCCTTTACTATAGGACACAATTTAATAGTTATAAAAGTACAAAATAAACAATTTAATTTATTACTTGTCAACCAGGGTAATTAGGGATACTTATAAGCCTAAAAAGAAGCTTGAGGTTACCACTACAATAAACTAAAAATCTAGAAAACCAAAACAGCTATGTTTAAGTTGTTACTAGTTAATAATGAGAAGGGTAATATTGACAAAACAGTGAACCATTGTCAACGTAGGAATACTATATTATAAACTTCTTATTAAATATGATGGTTTATTGCTAATATATATCTTAATATTATTAGCGATGATAGGCTGCCATAATAATTCGATAAAAAAAGAAACAGATAAGCAATAAATCTTAATAAGTTTATTTTTAGCAAGCAGCTATAAAATTGAATCATTTCTCTCCTGGTCTCTGGCCTGTAAGATGAGAATACTTATGGTTAGCTTTGCTTAGCATTGTTAACTAAAGTTTAAATAGATACTTATTCTAACAGCATATAATGGACAAAGTATAAGAATAGGTTTGGTCTAGGTCTTAACAGTAAAGCTTATTCTTTAGGTTATACAATTTTATCTTTCTTCTGTATTTTAAAGACTTCCTTGTCTGTAATTTATATTCTAAACAATGGCTTATACTAACACTTTATTAAAACATAGCGCTCAGCTAATGTAATTCTCGCAATGAGGCTTCCACCAGTAGCTCGGCCCTGTTTGCATGAGCTTTATTATATTATAAACCTTTCCCCTGCGCGATCTGAAAATAGGGCGGTGGTTTGCAGTTTATATACTTCACAGGAATAGCCTCTTTATATTAATAAATAGCTTGCGGTCTTTTTTGCAACGCTTTTTTAGGAAAAAAAATAAGGGATACAGCGCGTGATACAACAGGAAAAATATGTGGCATCATGTATGTAATTTTTCATCCCACCAACAATAACCTTAAATACTTTTCTTTATACTGCTGCGGTGGATAAAGTAGTAGGGCTTCAGTGATTTCTAGACTGCTGGTCCTGCTTTCTCCTGTGTAAAATTATGTGAAGCTCTGCTAATTTATTTTTATAGAAGGCCTAACGAAAAAATGAGGAGCTACGGTAATATTATTAAAATAAATAGAGAAATTAGGTTCGAATTTGGTGCGAACGTTTTGGTCCTACACAACAAGCTGTTTAAAAGGGTTCCAAAATTCCGTTATTTTCTCCAATGTTTTTAATATAAGTTCATAAGATAGACTCGTTTATATTTGTTGAATTTTATAACTGCCGGACTCTAATGCGCTTTATTTTTCTTTTACAGGTACGGGTTGGGAGTTGGTACGCTTCGTGTTTTGCTGCTACGTCTGTCTACTAACTCTTTATACCTCTTGAGAAACACTGTCGCTTAAAAGGTGTAAAATTAATAAGCAAAACATTAAAAAAAAATAAAGAATCCTTGTTCTAGGGAGCTTTTATCCATATCTTGAACCAAAAGATTATAAGATATAGGGTTGTTAGTTTAGCTACCTAAGGTAATAAAGATGGATCGTTGAAATACATAGACCTGTAAGGGATACTGGGTGAAAGGTTATTAATATTAGGCATCCACAATATCTAAAATTATATGAGTTAAGATCCTTAACCTTTTAACGGTAAAGTTCAGTTTCTGATAAGAACATCAAGTTCAAGCGTATCGATTCGCTTGAGGATTTAGCCTGCCTATTTCTTGTCCCTGCATTAGCTATCCTTGAAACCTATTCCTAAGGAATGACAGATGGTTAACGTGGTGGTGAAGCATCGATACCCTTTGTTAAGGGTAATTCGATAGTTATTCTTGCTGATGGCGCAAGCCTTGGGAAAGTAAGGCATGCAAAAAGCAAAGGATAGGATTTAGAAGTAGGTAAAAGGAAAAAATATTAGAGGAGGGGACCCTCCAAACCAAAAGCAGGATAAAGTTTAATAAACAGGAACTAATATAAGAAGCTTATTAAGTGGACAGGCTTTAATAATGTACGATATAAAAAGAAATGACCGATGGTTTGAAAGGGTTGGGTAAGTTTGAATTTTTATTAGGTTATTTTAAACCCATCCGTTCGAATCGGTATTCTCTGTAAAAGGCATGTTTATATGTGCAGGTGGACTTTTAGATAACCTAAGCTCACAGCTTATTCTACCCCCTTAGTCATCCTGACGGCTGTTATAGCAGTTAAAAACATAAAAGAGAGGTAGTTTAATTGGTAAAATAGAGGCAGCATCAAACCTTCAAAGATTCTTGGTTCAAATCCAGTTACTCTTGATTAATAAGCACAAGAATAGATTATATACAACTTATAACCTTATTGTTAAACGCGTATATTAACTAATTTAAAATGTTTGCTGACCTATCTGAGAGAACTCGGGGTGTCTAACGATACCTTTTGTCAGGCTAGCCACATTATAGCCACCCTGTTAGGGGTGCAAAAGGAGGGATCAGGGATTTGAAAAAATTATGTCAGAGTTGTGAAGCAAGGCTTGCTAATGGGAACCGTCAGGGCCTGCTGGGTTACTTATGAAAAAACTAAGAAGGCTAAGTTGTTGGGTGCTTAATTAATCCTGCATCCTGCTGCATAAAGTAAGAAGAGTGTTTACATTACATTCTTGATTTTCACTATCACACCGTACATCAGAAAGTAGGCATACATAAGTTTTTCCATGTTATGAAGAGATAGCCCACGCCACTCATATCTCATCGAGATCGGGGAGGGTGCAAGGCCAAGAGGGAATAACCGTACGTAGCTCTCAGAGTATACAAAGTGCGAGCTGCACAAATGGAATAAATTAATTAATTTCATGGAGAATTTTTCCAACTAGTGCTAAGCTATCCTTGATTTATTTCTTCAGGTCCAACATACCCCTACTCGATAGGAGGTGCTTTTGCGTTCGTTAGGGTTACGAGTAAAAATAGAATATGTATATTTTTGTAGCTGGCCAAGCAAAATTATTATTCACTTTTATTTTATATTATGAGGTATTTAATATGTCACAACGTTGTGTAAATAATAGGAGTCGAAGGTTTGATTGACATTATTAATAGATAATTTACTTGAAGTTTAAGTTATAATTATTAGTCATTAGTGTTATAATGCTAAACTAATCGATTGTCAAGATCCCACAACGTGGGTTATGGCTGGATGGTACAGCGGCCTTCCTTGGGAGAAGGGTTTTCCTGTTTCGATTTCACAGTACCCCAAATTATACAATACCTTACTTAGGAACATGTAGAAATACAGTTTAAAGACAAAAGATATATAGTTATTTATTGTACTATATAATTATATAAGAACAACTATTATGGAAATTTATCCATGGTATCAAGAGAGAAATATTTTATATCCCATTAGGAAATATAACTCCAATATTTTTGAACTCGCCTGGTGAAAGGGACTGATTTGAAACCCGGGGTAATAACCTTATTTCTTTTGCTTAAAGCTCATTTATTTTTGGAAGTCTTATTTAAGAATTGTAAACTTATATTTACTTATAAAATAATTAGAAAATTGGCTTGCTGGGTACTCCAGCCATTGCACAATTTTTCATATCTTAGAATTTAGGGAGAGCTAATCTTCCGTGATTGATTGCTTATTGTTTTATAGTCCGCAAAAGCTAACGTGGCAATCGCAGACATACTTGGGGTAACTTTCCTATAAGTGACTATAAGTCTTATGAGAATCTAATTCTAAACGAATGAATCGAAATATCTTGTAACTTTCAGGAAATAAATCAAAAGAGATTCTATGAAATAACCGTGAGTAAAATAGAGTACCATAAAGAAGAACGGTACAAAAAACTGTTTAAATAATGGGGGAACTTCCCTCAAAAGCTAAATATCATACCATATGAGCGATTAGTGAAAAAGTACCCAGAGGGAATAAACGAAATACGTAGTTTATAAGCGGTTCGATAAAAGAAGTACCCTTTTGCTAATGGGTCACCATGATAACGTTAGCGCGGCATATAAGCGTAGTTAAACCGGGCGTAAAATAACGAACAGTTCCTAACGTTAGACCCCAAGCACGTGTTTTAAACGCATATCAGGCATTAATAACAAGTCCGAACGGGTGGCATTGAGGCATAAATCTCCGAAGGAACTGGGTAGGTGTAGTCTGAGAAGAACCCCACTGACTGTGATAGCGTAAAGAAATAAAGAAATGTAAGGCAATCTTTTATAAATGTGCCAGTTGTAGTAAATGAACTTTCCTAGCAATAAACCATCAAATTGACGGGAAACCCCTAAACGCATCTAACCCAAGCAAAATGGTAAGATATTTTGTGGGCACAGGTAACCTGACTCCGTGGTTAAGGTAAAACATACGATTCGATATACGGTAGCGTATAATGGGGCGGATCGCAGCCAAAACACCTAAAGGTGTGCAGTCATCGACAAAATGTTGTTGGCCTTATAATATATGGCTAGCTTACAGCTGCAATCTAAAGCCCCGTCATAATTATAGCTTAAGATTTATATCAGACCTTTATCGAAAGGATACAGAATAAGTAAATACGAATTTAAGCTCAATAGGTTCCTTAATGTATAGTTTATAGAGTAAGTTAGTAAATAGTTATTAAATATAAACTAAAAACTTGTTTACATTGCTGATTTTAAATCTCCTGACACTGATAAGGGTGATAATTGCGCCAATGGAAGTGTACTTGGTTACATCATTTTATTATAGCAATTAATAGGTTAAAATAAAAGTATTAGTTATTTAAAGCTGTATCCAATAATATATTTAAGGCCAAGCCCCTCCTCATGATAAAAAAGATACATTTAACACTACAGGTATGACACCCGCAAAATCTCTTTAAAATAGTTACCCCTGGGAGAAAATTCTATATTAAAAATGAATGGTGCTCCGCCCTTGTCCCCCTCCGCGATAAGAAAATTAAAAGTTGATGTATTATTGCTTGGAGTTAATAGATTTTAACTAATAAAATTTTACTAAATCCCCGGAAGGGGGGATATGTAGCTCCTAATAAATGTTAGCTAATAGATTTTAAAAGATTATATTGTTTAAAGATTAACTTTACGTAAAAACACGTCGTCACGGCGCAGTCGCTTGCTTTTTAAAATATGGCTATAGAACTTTGACTTTGTTTTGAATATTAGCAATATATTATCTGATAAAAACAAGTTATAAAAAGAGAACAATACTTTTAGGACTTTTTTTAAAACCCACAATAGTAACGTACTGAATAGCAAATCTTTTCTAGGCTATAAACATACAGATAAAACTTAAAAAGTTATATTTAGAGAGACACGTATACTTAAGAAGGAAGCTAGAAAATCAATTATCTATTGTAGCAAACGAGAAGAATATACCACAGTTAATTAGAGCTAAATATCTACTACCGAAAGGGTTATAAACTTTCAGAAAAAAACACGGCGCAAAAAGATAGTTAAATCAGCTATTTAGCCTTATCGGGTGTAAAGGTCGATTGTTATTAATACTGATACTAAGAAAAACGATCCTTTTTCACAATTTTATACACAAGCAAGCAAACACATAGGGTGGTTACTGGGACCAGCAGAGCCTAAAGCGTTTAAAAAGTGAAATGATTATATAACAAAATATTTTTCATTATTAAAGGCTGAGAAGTATTTATATATTTTGCTAAAACGGATAATTAAAGTAATATAGGTATACCTTATTATTTAGGGAGAAGGACTTCACGCTTGTACCAAGCCTTTGGCTATTTATGTATGGGCTATATACATAAAGAAATTTCGTAAAAGAGATAGGATTTGTTTTGCGAACCTAATAATGAGACGCAATTTAAGTAAATTCTTAGCGGTACATAATTAATCTCAGGAACAAATGTGTAAAGTTTTATTTTGTACAAATTGGGGGATCATGAAGATTTTATCAAGTGAGTATGGCAGACATCGGAATGCAAAGGTAGTATATCTTGAATAGCAAGACATAGAAGATAAAGGTTGAAGACACCTTCTATGTAGAATGAACCCTTCTTGCAGTAACCATCAAATTGCGGGAACGTGCCTAAAGCAATCCATTTTAACCAGTAAGAGTAGTTAGTACTATTATGGGCTCGAGGTAAGACTCCGGGGATAAGGTAAAAATATGATTGAATATAACAAATGGAATTAAATCCCGCAGCCCAAGCACCTTTAGGTGTGCAGTTCCCAATGACTAAATGGTTGATTGGCTTATAATTTATTTAGTTATATAATTATTACCTTAAGAGTATGGTCAGGCCTCTCGTAAGAACGCATAGGCAATAAAATGATTATTAATATTTCTCCTAATTAAGTTTACATTAAATAATTACGTCTATTAAAAAACAAAAAACATAATGAAGAAAATATATTTAACAACTCATGGCACTCTTCAATAATACCGTATAAAGAAGTTATAGGTAATGCAATGCTGTCTGCTTGCGGAAGCCCAACCAGCAAGAAAAAAATTCACATAATTTTAGCTAACAAAAATAATCAAGGTATCTCAATAATGACATAAATACGTCAATGGAAAATAGTTAATTAGGTAGTGGTTAAATTTTATGCAAAAAGGAGAAGGTTGGTTATTATAAGGAAAAGGTTGGGGACGATTCGCTCATAAACGAAATCTAGACCTATTCATGCGCTTTTTATTTATACATTGTCCATACTAATTTATTACTTTACAAATATTAGAGTTTGTTAAAGGCCACAAGTAACTTTTAACAGAGAACAAGCATTAGTTTGGATATAGTTAAACTAATATAATTTTGAAACAAACGCTTATTCCTTTATTGAGGAGCTCGGCCCAGCTAAACTATATGTGATGAAAAACGAGTTGAGTTAAATTAAAATCCTATTTCGGAAGACATTAAAAGAATATTATCCATCAGTACATAGGTAAAGAAGTTAGTCAGAAGCTTAAAAGATAAAAATATCCTTTAGGTATCCACTAACTATGACGAAAAAATTCCTTTATTCTCAGGAAGCTTTAGCAAATTTACACTAATAACTTGCAGAGCTGTGGAAGGCAAAGTAAGTTAGAACTTTTAAATATTGAACCTAAACGAAACATTAGATTTTCACTTTAACCGAAAAGCTGGTGAATACTTTAGGATTAAAAGACTAAGTGTAAGAAATAGAGGAAGTATAGTTCAAATACTCTATCGTAATTTCAGAGTTAGATTAACATTATAATTATTTAAATTATAATTTTTTGTTTAAATTGGGGTGCTTACGAAAGGTTAGCCCGTAAATGAAACCCGTGTGTCTAAAGCTGATAGTTCACAAATATTATTATGTGACTACTTTAAGGGATAAATATGTTTATAAGGCAAGTTTCCCGTTTGTATGTCAAAAAGGGAAACAGCCAGAACAATAGAATTTACTGTTCCTAAAATTATTAGGTTATAAAGGAAATTCAAGAAGGATTATATTAAAGATCGACAAGGAGAATTAGGTTAGGAAAGCGGCCATAATCTTTTAGACCTCGTAATCCAGAGCGCTTATTAAGCTAAAGAAGCATCGAAAAATTAACGGGATCTAAAGAAATATACCCGGAAACCTTGTACTGACGTTTCAATAAGAATTACTTACCATAGGACACAAGTATATCAGAGGCGGATTGTGTTGAAGACACTAATACTCACTGTCATATTCTTGTAAATAAAGATTTTGTGTATTCAGTTCTCTTAAACCATTTATGAAAATAGTCTATTAATAACATTTAATACTAGGTATTCTATGCTCAACAGTTATAGTATTAAACTAAACAGTTATAACTAGTATTGGTGCTAAACAGCTTATAGTATTACAATTTATAATAATATTATGGTTCTTAGTAATAGTATTAATATCTCACATTTTTATAAGTAGTATGATGCTAACAGTTCTAGTAATTCAAATATTTAATAAATTGGGTTCTATTACAATATTTAATTACCAGACTGCTTCTTTGAGCCTGATTAGTCCTAAAAGTGTATTTTTTTAGTAAGTCTCAGTTTCAAATACGCGGTTAAATGTATTTACAATAACAAAAGCTAGTTTAATTGATCTGAATATAACTAGAATGTAGTAGATAGGGCGTTTGAGGGGAGCAGAAACCGTTGAAGTAAATAAATAGTTTTTTTTTTTTAAATAGATTTAATTACATTTAAACTCAAGTGAGAATGTGGACAGAAGTAACCTAAAAGAAAATTTTTCCGACCTTAAGCTTATGGATAGTAATTAATACGGGCCTCTAAGTTTAATTATCTAAAGACTTTTAACGATGAGAAAATCTGTTTTTTTACAAGGACAACATTTGTTATAAAATGTGTCTGCGAAGAATAGTAAATATA
>JACYFI010000321.1:0-13266 GCA_020975735.1 Ophiocordyceps xuefengensis
TGAAGTAAGAACCAAAACTCGGGGCACCTAAAGCTCTCTTAATTACCAACCTATTTACAGGAGGTCCCCAGAGCGAGTCAGCTAATCACTTGATGTATGCGTAACAAGTTAGGAAGATTCTAGTAATAGGAAATGGGTATATCGCGGATCTACAATCCAGTAGTACATGGAAAGATACTGCTGTTAAAGAGCAACGATATAGATGGTCTTTTCAATACTTATTAAGATATTGTAGAGGGTCTCTGCCCCCCAGGGGAACACCCTTGGAATTTGAATATTGTAATTACGAAAATTGGAGACACATATTTATTTAAAGGCAAATAAGAAATTATTTGTTCCAATCCTTGGGTTTATTACTACAGTTTTAAATTAAAGTGATGAAGACATTTACATAATAACAATCTATGATCCTAATTATATGATCGGGGAGTTTATCTTTTTTTTTTTCTTTTATAAAAAAACAGGCAGAACGGATGCTTCATATAATAGTATCATAAAAATTTCAAAACTTACAATAGTATAAGCCTAAGAGCTGTTTTTCAATTTTCTCTACATACCAAAGGGATAAAAATTCTTTTAGACAACGAATAAGAATTAATTTAGATGTAGGCGAGAGACAGTTGCTTAGTGAATCGGCGCAGTAGGTTATGAAGCATTCTTCTATTAAAGCACTTAGAGATATTATTTGTTTAAACATTTAGAAGGGCTTAATCTTTTTAAATCACAGAGAATGTTAGATTTTCCAGTTGTTTAAACAGTGAAAGTTCAAACTGATTAATAAAGACAGCCATTCTTACTACGACAGGATTTGCTAAAATGCAATATTAAAGCTTTCTATGCAAGATTTGGTCTTGCCCTAAAGCATTGCTCTTATTTCTTAAATAAACCGGTTGAAAGGACTGAAGAAGAGTTTTGCTATATCAATCCCTAAGCTGATGTAGTATGTTATGTAGCAGGGAAGGATGTTTTTGTAATATATATAAGACAAAGATTCAATTATTAGTCAGGGTAAAACTAGGTTTAAAATCACAACGGGATAAAAGAATATTGCCTATTACAAGCGTACTACAATGTATTTTAAAGTAAAGGGTAAAAGTTTACTAACAATTCCAACAGAAAAAAGTTCTAGATTTTTTTATTATAGGTCTTGCAAGATAGAACAAATATTTCATCCCTTTTTTCGCATATATATCCTTGTACAGGGTTGAGAAAAGTAAAAATGACTTAACTGAGGCTCCGCCACGTAAAAAATAGCCGAATTTTCATGAATCTAAGTCATCTTTAATAAGGTGGTTTAGAGCAAATACGTCTCATTTTAATTCGGAACGGTTTCTAACCGTTATATTTTTAATATTCAAAAATTTAGGTAACCACATCAGGCCTAATCCTTTTCCAAAGGATAAAATTGTTAGTGGCGCGAAATGGAACTCCGGGCAGAACTGGGACTACCCATAACTTCAGAAATAAGGTAGGGCTCAAATTCATTTGAATAAATAATCAAATAAAAAGGAAGAAGATAAAAAGCTGCTTGTACGATGATTTAATTAAAACACAGGGCACTCGCTGAAAGATAAAAAGTCTTAAGTATAAAGTGGAAATATGCCCGGTGCCGGCTTTGGTAAACCCGAGAGACTAATTAAATATTAATATTTATTTGAGGTCCGACGAAACCCGTTTAAGGCGCTTTAAGTGGAGTGGTCCTTAAGGGTAGGAATGGCTTGGTCGTTAAAATGCGGGTCTTGCATGAATGGGTGAACGAATAACAAAGCCAGCTGTACTACTTTGATTACTCAGTGAAATTGAAAGGCTTTGGCAGATACAGCTTACCCTCTAGTGTAGACTGAGACGACTCCCTATGTCAGACTTTACTGTCACCTAATTATAGAGTATGTTAGAAGAATTTTAAAGATTATAAGGTTAATGACAATGTGACTATAGAATCCGTCTTTATTTATCTTTCATTGAATCAATTGTGTTGTAAGTGATTATAAAAAGAAGCTATGCATAATCTGTCATTACTTGAGTCCTTTTTCTGCTTGTGACGTTTAAGCGCGAGGATCTAATGCTTGAAAAAAAAAACAAAAAAATTAATTCATAGAAACAATATAAATTTTAATGTAAACAACCTAAATCAGTTTACTAGTTTTTAATAGTAAGTGACCCTTTGGTAAAGGAATATCGCTAGGAGACAGTTTATGTGGGGCACAGACCCCCTGGTAAAAGAGTAAACAGGGGTGTTGCTAATATTTTAATTATTTATCTTGCTATTTTAACGTAGTCTAAACATTTTTAAAATCATACTATAATTATTATTGTTTGCCGGGGGGGGTATGCATTGCTTTTTTTTCCCCTAGGGTAACACATATTAGCAGCTGCCCATTCATTCCCCCACGCTAAATAATACTTATAAAGTTTTCTTATTTGAAGGTAAGATTTTCAACTAGGTAGAAAATTAGCGATAATGAAATATTAGTGAAATTTCAGGCTGCGCTTATCTAAGCTTTATAAGTTTTGGGCTAATTATTTAGGCATTTTTTTTTATCTTGCTTGTACACCCAGCTAAGGTCGACTGCTGAAAAAAGGATCAGTTGTCTTTTTAATACTAAAAAGCTCATTACGGCTTAAACTTGCCTTACTGTTTGATTATCTACAACTATCTACAGTTTCGCGTAGCCAGGGCTAGAATCAACACATGAACCTGATGATTTTTGATTTATTGAAAAGCTACGCCTGGAATGTGGTGTCCTGTATAATTTTTTTTTATAGGTATTTTTGTCTTGCATGCTTTAAGTGGTTAGCTCCCTGATTTTGTTCTTATATAAAATCCGCTCTAGCCTACAAAACCACCGCTAACTATTCCCGCTAAAAACCTTTTAGATCCCTTGCTAACGTAAGCTAGGTGTAAGGGATTATGTTACACACTGTTCCTGTTACCACAGCAGGGATGCTTCGCAGAAATTGGGAAGGTATAGCCGAAGGACAGAAATTATGCTAAAACTCTTTGGCTTTATTAATAATGTTTAAGTTGTTAAGCGGAAGCAACGCCTATAAAGTCAAGAAATAAACAATTATTAATACATATTAGGGTAAATTTTCAGAATAGTAGCTCAAAAATAGTAAACTTAGAACAGAAAGTTTATTTTTAACAAATATTGTAAAATAGAACTCGTTCAACGACTATATGTGTGTATTATTAATAAGACATAATGCCCCTTCTAGACTAACGCCAACCATTTTAATATTTAAAATCATTATAAAGAAAAAAAGTAAAATAAATTTTGCTTCTTTGGTGCATGGGGGTCTTGCATATCACCGATAACCTCAGGATCAGTGGTTCAGGAAAGCCTACGTAAAGCACATCTTATGGGATAGCTGTATATTGAAATAGAGAGGAGCTGCCAACCACCGCATACACAATCATGAAGAATATTTAACATATAACTTGAATGTGATAATTCTAAGACCCAATGTGCCTTAAAACGAAAAGACGGGGAGATACTGGAAAATAAAAAATATTTACCTTTCCTTTCTCAAAGAAGGGAAAACATTTTTATTTGCTATAATCAAAATATTCTAAAAAAATATACCTTTAATAATAGATAATTAAATTAATTAACAAATCATTAACACAGTTTTTTTTAATTATAATTTAAAAATCATAAATATCGTAAGCTCCTAAAAAAATCTTTATAACCTTACTTTAAAAGAAGGACGTAATTTTTTTAAAGTAGATATCTGTGATAACGGCCGGAAATTAACATACAAACAATAAAGGCAAATAATTACTTTATCTACTGTAAAAATGGAGAAAGCCTAATAATTAGAAAGAAAATATTTAAAAAAATAGAAAAGCTATATCTAAGAATTTTAATGAAAAAAGTTTTTTATTTTTTAAATAAAAGAAAATGTTGCTTGCATAAATAATAAAGCCTCAATGGCCTGCAAAGCAGAAGTGATATACAAAAATATTCCATCTGTTTGTGCGTTAAAGAACAAGAAAATATCTTCAAAGTGAATCTACTTTTTCTACTGACTCGCGGTTCGCCAAAGCCTAAGAAAAATCCTTTCTAAATTATAATTAAAATATTTAATCAATTAGAAAATTCCAATTAATATTTAATTGAAAAAATATAAGTATTATATATTAAGTAATATCTGAAATACATATGAAAAATTAAAAAGAAAAATAGCCTTTAAATGTATCTCTTTATAAGTTTAATTTAGATAAACGAATTTTTTACCTATTTTTAAGTAAGATATTTAAATAAAATAATAAGAAAAAAAATAGAATATAAATATAAATTAAAAATTCTGAATAATCGATTGCATATTAACTACAGTCTCTTTTCTAATGCTCTAAGCCTTTAAAAATTAAAAAAGAAAAAAAAATTTTCTATTGTGAGAAATAATGTTTAGGTATATTAAATGAGCTATTTACCTGTTTAATACTATAAAAAAAACTAGCTTAAGGCCATAAGGGGTACCGGAAGCAGCAGACGAATAGAAAAGCTAAGCCACAATCTCAAAAACATTAATTTATTTTTAACGGGCCCACGCACAAATTATTAAAAATTTGTAACTAATTTGTATTTGAAATCAATACCTGCCTGTTTCCTGTCG
Source organism: Ophiocordyceps xuefengensis (assembly GCA_020975735.1). NCBI lineage: Eukaryota > Fungi > Ascomycota > Sordariomycetes > Hypocreales > Ophiocordycipitaceae > Ophiocordyceps > Ophiocordyceps xuefengensis. Next base: position 4,621 of record JACYFI010000321.1, read on the forward strand.
TATAACATACCTTATCCTAGGAGGAAAGATCACAATATTGTGGCGTGGCTTCTCAGATCAATTTTATTTTTCTGGCGGCCTGCTCATCCTGAACCAAAGGTTCAACTATAATGGCCACGCAAAATATTAGGTGATTGTTCCTATCAAATTGCTAATTCATAATACAATATAAAATTCTATAGCGTATAAATAATGAGAAGGTATAAAATATAGAAAATTAAAGGTAGAGATAACTAAGCACGCATTATAGACAGAATCGCTTCCTGTAATATTCAATTAAAATGAACAGGGAGGATTGAAAAAGAATGAGGATTCACATTCAAAGGTTCTTTAAGTGTCCAGATTTTTATTCAGAAGGCATTCTAATTCAAATGTATCCTATTCACGATAATATCAAAAACGACGTATTGGAGCTTTTGGCTTTAAAGGTTGGATTCATGGTGGGTTAAATAGTCTTATAGTACAAGGCTTCTCACAAAAGACTACATTCCCCGCACTTGATCTTTGAACACTTTACTGGCTCTTCGTTCATGCGTTTGGATGTTTTGTCATAGAAAAAAGAAGTATAAGAGCTTTTAAGCTGGATTATCTTTTCAATCACTAACTTGCGCGCTCGCGCTTTGTGCACACAAAACAAAAAGATAAAGTTATTTAGCAAAAAAATAAAAAAACATGAAAATTAGGAGTTCTAGGTAATGTACATGATAATGCTGCAAGTTTGAAAATCACAACGTTTTTGGCCATTTAGTGTGTTAATAGATCATTTGATAAAACCTTAAATTCTGAGCCACGCCCACCAAAAAAATTAGGTGACTAAAAACCTTTTTGTGCGCAAGTACATGCTTATTCATATCTGGAAAAAAATAAAGAACATTTAAAGCTGTTAATGGTAATAGAAATAATTAAAGGTAAGTATTAAGGGCCAATTTAAATGTTGAGTCTAACTTAACGACCTAAGGAGGGCTTCCCTGATATAAACTTTCTGAGTGGATAGCGACCGGCTAACAATAAATTAAAAGCAATACCGATTCAAGGTGATAGCGGCTTTACTTCTTCCGAGTGTTTTTTGTGCTTTATTTTTCCTATGCCCTTGCCAAGAGCTTGGTAGAAAAATATGCAAGATATTAAAAATCGACAATTCCTACAGACTAGGTATTACAAGTGGCAATTGGTTTTCTTATCGATAACTCAAAACCAGTCGAGATAGGCTCTAAAGGAAGTTTAGTATCTTTTTACTATAATTGTGGATATCTTAAGGAAAAAGTAACGGTCCCGAATTGTTCATGGTTTGAATCTGCTTGTTAGCAAAATATTTCGGACATTAATGAGAAGAGGTTGTTTCCGGTTTTTCACTCCAATAAGCACTAAACGGTAATAAAATCCACAGGTTTTTGAAGCATTTGATGTAAGTGGCTGAATAAATTGAGAATAAAAACATTAACCGAATCAGGATTATAATGAGCCTCCGGCTATAAAATAAAAATAGTGGGGGCATCCTTCCTGTTAGAGTAACCCCAATCGAAATAGGCGAGAGGAAATTTACTAGATTTAATTATAGCGATATTTATTAACGATTAGAAAGGGTACTAATAGTAGTTAAATATTAAAGGAAATCTTAAAGTATGATAGATAAAAAAAAATGGAAGACATAGTCTGGAACCATTCTGAAAGAAATGGAAATAAATAATATTGCAGACATATTAGAACGGGTAGATTTTCGCATGGAGTGTAAAAAATGTGAGTGCCGGCGTTGGCACCTCATATGACGGCTTAACTTATCCTCATGGGACGGCAGGAACTATGTAGAGTTGCGACTTGTCGTCGAATAAAAGTTACAGAGCTGGGTTGAAATACGTCGTGGCAGTTTGTGTTTCTATCTCTAGAGGGAATATTAGAACTAATAAGTACAAACTTTGTACGCAGGAACAAGACGAGTTTAACTTCAAAAATAAAGTCAAAATATGCTTACTAACCTTGGTTACTGTTTGTTTATGTGCCTAAAATATTAAAATATAGATAATAGCTTTTTGTATATATATATCGTTTCTGTTTATTATTATACATAGGGATCGTTTGTTTTTCAAACAAATGTTAGCATCAGCACGGCCAGGAACGCTAAGTTAGTTCAAGTTAAGTGGCGAAACATATAGGCAGAAATTAATCTTAAATATTTTCCTTACAAGATTATACCGTAATATCTCTATTGGTCGAATTATAGGCTCTTATCGTTAACGGAATCTTTTGAAGAGTTAAAGAATAAAGTACTAATTTAATAATTCAACTATTTTAAAAATAACTACCTATCCCGGTTAGCTTAAAAGTAATGTTTTTTGTTTATGTAACAAGGAAGCAAGTGCAATGATTGCACCGGGCTAACCAATTAATGTAATTAGCAATATTTATATTTGTATTGCAAAGCTTGCTTTCTTAGCTATCATTTTTCTTGTATAACAAGGCAAGGCGTCACTGTTTAATGTTTTTTTTGCAGGTATACATGTCATGTATTATTTTTACCTGCTGATTACCCCGTACAGGTGCAACATGCCACTTCTCGAAGAGATAGGGGTAGCAAGGTCAAATAAATCAGTGTTTCACCTTTTAGAAATATGCCCTACCCTATTATTTGTTTAAGCGAGGCTTGGAGGTCTCGCGCCCGATTTTTATTGCTTCTGATCCTTAAAGAATAAAGGTATTGGTTTGCATATTTTTTCTCCCTTCTTAAGAACCGGTAGACTTCCCTTAGTACCCTATCTTTTTCGAGATAAAGTACAAAAATCATAAACAACAATTAACACTTAGAGACAGGCTAAAGCAATAGAAACAAGATTAAAAGTACAACAACGAACACTAAGTAGCTCTGACTTCCTTATATTAAATCAGTATACCAAAACAAAATATAAATTAAGGGTATAGTAGGTTAAAGAGGGCAGCGAGAATAGGGTAGGACAAATTCTTGACCTCTGCTTTGTAGCCTCATTCAAATAAAAAAGATTAGTAGTCAAGCGTTACGACATAGCTCTTTAATGCTACTCACCCGCGGGATTCGAATCCTGTCTAATCGTAACTGTGGTTAGGATGTAACAGTACCTACATATCCCGGGCCCTTTCATGTCCGGGGTCTATATAGTTGGGCAAACCTATGCCGCCGCATAGGTTATATTCTTATCGGTAAAACATACGCCTGTAAACAATAAATTTAAGAACTCTTTATCGCCAAGTCTACTTAAGTACAATGAGTCGTTTAATCCAATAAATTAAGAAGCTCCAAAGATAAAACATAGGTAGAATTAGTTAGAGCTCCTACTTTTGCAGGCCTTACAATATGTAAAAACCAAATTTCGACGGGCCCTGGCCCAAACTTTAATAGATTGTAATTTAACTCAACTTCTGGATTTTCTTGAATGATTTAGAGGTTGTACTGCGATGCCAAATTAGTTTTTGATCAGTTTTAAAAACAAGGAAGACTCTTTTGACCTTATCATATTTTTGAATTAAGGCTCTGTTGGAAAATACCTAACATAATCCACAATTAGAGGACTCTATCTGTTATTTGATTTATTTTATGCGCAAGCTTGACTTATATAGGCAGAGTAATTATTTTAATACAGTCTTTGTTAATTTTCTCTAATTATTAAAAAAATTGCCGTGTTTGTAGCCTTTTGCAGCCTGAGGCTTTTTGGCGATTTTACATATCTGATTAAAGCGACCCCTTACCAAAAGCACCCTGTTATGGCTACGCCAGGGGTCCAGTAAGAAAAACACCATAAAGAGATGAAAAAATTATATTATTATTCATTTGTGTACCGCTTATTTTGTTCTAGCTCCGTTTGAAGGCATACCTAAGAAAAATCTGCAAGAAATATCCCCTTGTATGACAAAACAGTTATAATGTTTAGTATTTTGTCTTGTGCCGCCATATTGTCAAACGCAAGAAAAAAATTAAAAGTTGTAGTCGCCCAATTTACAACCCGAGGCGTAATAAAAAGTTATTGAGCTTTATAATCACTAATAAATTTTGTAAAACTTTCAAGATGCATTAAAGGATTGATAACTTTTAAAAAAAAATAATGACTAATTAAAATAGTTTTTGTATTTTGTGCTTTCAGCTTAGCTAGTCAAGGAAAAAATCTGCAAAGCACCGAAATAAATCACAAAAGGGTTAAACTTAATTGGTACAAAAGCATACTGCTCATAACAGTAAAATAGAGTGTTGATTCACTTTAGCCCCTAAGCCTGTGTGGCTGAATTTAATATTGAATTTAATTAGTTTAGTCTAAGTGGCATGAAGTGGTAGACAGAGGTTGCTTAAGGCAACCTGGGGTAGTAAACCCAAGATGTTTAAAGTCACCTCCTTGATACCAGTGTTTATGTACTATTTTTAACTTCTTGCATATTTTTCTAGCCCAAAGCCTTGTAAAGGCATTAGAAAGATACAGGACAGAAAAAATAGAAGCGCAACCTCCTATGAGTTATTAACTCAGTTTATTCTGATAATCTAAATAAAAATTAAATAAAGATTATAAATAATAAGTTGCGTATGGACTATATGTAGAGAATCTTCTATTAATTTATTTCTTAAGATTTACTTTAAGTTTATTTTTACAATTCAGTGGCTAAAGATACGCTTCTAAATAAAATTTTTAGAGCTTGCATATTATTCTTTACCAAGAATAACTACAGGCCGGCGCCCAACCAAATGTAATCTTTAGCATTATGGTGAAAAATATAATACCTGAAAGAAAATCGCACTTTTGCTTCCAGAGCATCAACAATTTCTGGTTGTCTTATTTTCATATCTCCCTATGTTTGGTGCTTTGCTAGAAAAAGAGGAAAGGTTGCGCATAATGGGTGGTGGTTTTATGGTACACTCAATTATTTACAAGATATATAGGTACTAATTTAAGATGAGATAGTTCTTTTGTGTTTTACACTTGATCAAATTTCCTGTATCCTAAGTAACCCCCGTAAGCCTGAATTCGCCGAGCGAGCACTGAAAATTGCTTTGGTTGTAAGTTCAGTCTTAACACGTGGGCAGTGAAGGACTTTAGTTATTCTGGTGAATACATATTCGAACTTTTAACATTGAAGCTGTGATTCGTCCCTGCAAGTCCCCTAAAATCATAATTACTTGGGCAAACGAAGCTCCTAAAATCTCTTTTAGCCCTCGCATCCTTCTACGATTTATAGTAATATGAACAGAAGGTATTATCAATAGTAGAGACTTCATTTTGAGGCTTACAATGGGCGGTGCTAAATTGGATGTTGGCATCATCCCCGTTTTCAAATTTAGAAAGATATTTTGCTTTCTTTTTGTAATTATTAATTAACTTCATGAAAATGAAAAATTTTTAAAGCTCTTAGTAGCTGCGTAACTCTTCTTTATAGCGAGAGCACGGGCTAAAAAACAGGAAACCAGCCTGCAAGGAATTTTTTTTACACTTATAAAATTAAGTAAGGTTAAATTGTTATATTTCTTTGTAGGGGGCGTCTTCTGAATTTTTCCTTGGTGCTTGTCGAAGAATGCCGCACAAAAGAGTTAAAAGTACAGCACCAAAGAAAGTATAAATGCATTTTTATAGCTTACGTTGTTTGTTTTAAGGGCCAAGCTCAGCTAACAGAAAAAAATTGCTAGAAAAAATGATTAATAATAAAATTTACTACTTTTTGGGGGTGTAGTTTAAATTTGGCAAAAACCGTAACCTTCAATCATTGCTGATTAGGGTTCATTCCTAACATACTCCCATAGATAAATTAATAAATAAGTGTGGCATGGTATGTATGTTACGCAAACCACAGCCTTAGTTTATCGCAAAATTATATTAAGGCTGTGAATAAGAAGAGCTCTATATTAAATAATATTATACTTATTAAATAGGGAGGCTTTGGTGGACAACAAGGTAAACGGCATAGGGCAATTCCTACGCTAAATAAGTACAATAAGATATACAAAAGAGGTTGTAAATGATTATATTTTAATACACAAGGTATCCTTTGATGTATAATGTTATTTTTTGATATGGTGTTAACAGGGTTAATATGATTTTAATAGATTTTAATATAGTATAAAATTATATAGATTAAAGGCCCAAACGGGGCTTTGTAGCCCAACGGATATAGCGTTTATGTAGACCATTACTTGGTTTCCAGCTCACATTGTCGTTCCAAAGCTGACTACCGTATTCAATCTTTTAATTCTTATGAATTTAAACGACAAAAATATAAAAATAATTTACAATAACATACGGTACAAATAGATATTTGGATAGGTTTTACAGTTTTTTAGGGCGGAGCGTTTGTCGGCTCGTTAATCATATTAAAATAATGATGTAGAACTGAAAAGAGGAAACTTAATTTTCAGGTTCGCAAAGCTCTAATAATTCGAGGATTTTTAATTTTTGTTTAAATTAACTATGGAACTTATAATTCAAATAACTCACAACTTAACACAAATTTAGCACAAAGAGGGCGCGAGCTCTTAATAATACAGTATAAATTGAATTGCGGTGGAGACAATTTCCTCTCTGCTAATGAAATAGATAACGTTTATTATATTTTCTTATTATCGTAATGATCATTTGATATCAGCAATGAAAAATATACAACCTTGTTAAAGTTAAACATATAATTTGGAAAAAATCAGGTGGTGTGTGTTGGTAAAGAATTTGTTTTAGAAATAAACAAAGCTGCTTCTGTAAGACACATAAAAGAGACTTTGTATATTCTTAAAGGAAAGGTAATTTATTTTCACCCACATTAAACTTTTGTTTTACCATTTTCCAAAAGATACTAATTGTAAGTTCAGCTAAGAGGAAGAAGCCTAAAACCACATGGGGGTACGCCCTGTAGATTTTTAAGATTCCTTGCTACCTAATGATTCGTTATTTATGTTTGGAAATATGTAAAGTTAATAAATAAAAACTCTTTATAAGTAAAGATTGATTCTAACATGAAATCGACGATTTAGCTTAGATTGATACAACATAACTAAGATATGGCTGAATATTAGGCGAGACAAGTGGGGATGTTTTAGGACAATTGATTTTACATATTCGTAGGTGGGTTCAAGTCCAATTATCTTATATATAGAGGAATTGTGTCTTTTTATTACGTAAATGTAATATCAAAAATAAAACTATAGAGCTTGCATATTATTGCTTGTGTTTAAAAAACCGAATAAATAAAGCGCTAAACACAAAAAGTTTTACTGCTCGACAGTAAGCTTGCCGATAAAATGTTACAATTGGACTTGCAGGGGTTTTTATAGTCGCGTGTGTTGTTTTCTTTTTTTTGTGTTTAACCTAAGCTATGCTTAAAAAGAACAGAGGCGGCACGCACGCACTCATTTGGTGTCAATAGCTTTTTCTATTAAATTAAGAATTATTACATCAACGTCTCAAAAATGGATGAGGTATAAACCGGGGATAAAATAAGTTAACCCACTTTAAAAATCCGGTATATCTTCCTTTCAAGAAAGCAGAGTCTTTAGCTATTATCGCCATGTAAAGATATTTTAAACTTCCCTTATGTCCTTTTTTGTAAAAATTTTCCTCAATTAAAGGGATGCATACTATCGTCAGCAAGCTCATTTTGGTTTTGTTAAAGTTCGGTTATTTGAGTTAAAGCCCATCTCTTTTTTGTGCATCTTTCTATATTGTTTCTTGGCTTGCTGACGGGAAGTTGCCGTGACAGAAAAAATACGCATATGCTGGAACATTTTGTTATAAAGTTTGTTTTTAATAGGCGATAGCTAGCATTGGCTAATTGCGCACACACTAAAATATCATATAATAAGTCTTTCGATATAGAAAAGTTTCCAATCAAACAAAATATATCCTTCGTTGTCTAATAGGTAGACATAAATTTTTGGTTGTTTTAGTATTGGGTGTTACGAAATCGACCTCGAGGTAATTTTTTGTTGGTCAAGCCGAAACCTACCGCATATTTTAGAACTAAGCTGGTTCTAATAACACTTTCCATACATAATAGTAGATGTTGTTCTAGTCACCTTTTAAATAATATGAGAGTGTTCTCTCGATTTAGAATATAAAAGTTAAACAGATGGGGCTTCCCGCCCCCATAATATAAAATACCTTGTTGTATACTTACTTAAACCGTAAAAAAAAAGTAAATCTAAAAATTTATTATAACTAAGAGCTAAATGCTTCGCATGGCGGAGCCCCTGCAAAATAAGGGGGGAAGAAATTATATGACAATTATAGGTCTAGGCTTTGATATCCGAAGGATTAGCACTAAAGGGCTGCCTAAAAATAAGCATATTAGAAAGTTAGCTAATTCACATTTTGGGTCTTAAACATTTCACCGAAAACCATTTTAAAATTTAAAGGACGTCGTAAATTCACCCCAGAAGGCTTGTAAAAAATCTCAAAAAAGCAAGGTAAAGTCCTTCCATCTCTATGCGGAGCATAATGCTTGAGACATAAAATTAAACACATTTTATTTAGCAACAGGCTTTTGTAAACAGTATTAGTTAAATTCGGATTTAATCAAAACGTCCCTCAAAAATGCGCGAGAGGAAGATGTTTGAACACGGTCGGTTTAATATATTTTGGTAAAAAAAACAATATTTTTATGTTAGAGCTTGCGCCAAATTTTTCTTGCTGGCTGGTTTCACATACGGCTTAGTTT